>JAZKJV010009751.1:600000-810443 GCA_037367405.1 Ottelia alismoides | reverse complement strand
TGGGCAGAGCTAGCTGCCCTGGAGGAGCTTAGAGATGCAGCTTTCTCAAGCAGCCTACCATATTATAGGAGAGAAAGCTCAAGGAGTGCATGATTCTCATATCAGCCACAAGCATTTTGAGATTGGATAGAGAGATGGTTGTTTGATGCGAGGCTACGCCTATTTCCAGGGAAGCTACAGAGCAAATGGAAGGGACCTTATCTGGTTCGAAAGGTACACGACAACGGTAGCATAGACATATCCGAGTTGTCTTCTGAGAGTACCTTTCGAGTGAACGGCCAGCGGCTCAAGCCATTTCTAGATCATGAGCCGCGGGTCGTTGATCTTGCCCCTATTCATTTTGCGTGAGATGTGGTCTTTGACTCACATCTAATGCATCTCACGCCTGGGTTTCACTGACTTCCGCCTTGTATAGATCCAGATGTCCATATCACCACATTCTTTAGCCCCACATCCCTTTCTCCATCTTGTGATTATGCTATACTTAGGGTGCACTTTACCCTAAGTATAGGGGGGATGTGAAGCCCTTCGGGTATTTCTTTTGTTTCTGTTTACCCCTGTTTTTGCTGCCTATACTTAGGGATATTTCACCCTAAGTATAGGGGGGTAGACCATGTACATTCTGCACTCAGGTTTTCCCTTAGTATACAGCCTGCTATACTTAGGATTACTTGATCCTAAGTATAGGGGGGAGACCTGAGTCCCTCTTGACTTTTCATTTCCTTTTTGTATAGCTTTCCTTTTCACTTTCCTATACCTAGCACGAGTTATGTCTTCTTCATCGCTCTTGACTCTGAGGACATCGTTCGAGCTAAGTATAGGGGGGTGTGTATATATTTCATATATACTTTAGCCATAACTCGTACTTGTGTGAGTGTGTTAATAAATAAAATGGCTAAAAACCACAAAAATTAAAAATTTTCATGTACATAATCCTCTTTTATTTGCACATACATAGCTAGTGTACAAATTATTTTTGTAAAAATGATTTCAAAAATCTTTTGTGTAAAGCTTGTGTAAATATTTTTGTATCAAAATTATGTATATAGTACAAAATTTTTCCAAAATGTTTTGAAAATCAAAAAGTTTGCAAAAATCTTGTGTAAATGTGTGTAAATATCTTTTTGCAAAACTTGCACTTCATGCATCATCCATTCATGATTTCAAAACATTTTTCAAACATTTTGCATGATTGTAAAATTTGTGTAAATAAGCATCTTTTTGTACATATGTATATAGTTTTTCTGGATGATAGTTGACATTTAAACTATCCTGGAATCAAATTGAGAAATGGAGCTTGATTAAGATCTTAATCCACCTAATTTCTAAGAGGAACCTTATAGGGCTTAGGTTTAAGGCTTTTCAGGTCCATGGTGACTTAATTCTTTGAGTTCACTAGGCTATGATCACATGTCATCTCAATGAGCCTAAGTAGAGCACTTAACAACAACACATGACTCATATAGATTATGGCTTTACTTGGACAACCGCACTATGCACCGAGCTCTCTACGGATGAGGTGGTGAGGAGGCAGTCTTCCTTGACTTGGGGTAAGCATATGAGGGTAGTTACTTCTAGGCGGAACCTCTCTCTTCTTTTAGTGAAGGAAGTGCGTCTCAACTTGGTCTGGTTGCCATGAGGTCTAACGACGGGAGTTGTGGGTTGCAATAAAGCTTCAAAAGAGGGATAGTCTACTGGCTCAAGAGGAAAAACTCCTTGTATATATGCTGCACATGTATATGTTGTACATATGCACTTGAAAAAAAAATTGTGCAAAAAGAAAAGAACTCCAAAAAAGTGGTGGGTCTGAGAGAAAATGATAATCCCACCGGAGTATGTATATAGAGTGCAATAAGCAAAGCTTGGTTTCATGATCCACCTGTTGTAGCTTGCAGCAGAGAGACTTGGCTACACTGGTCAAGCTCCCAAGGGTACTTGGCTACACTGGCCTTGACCCATTCTCTTCTTCCCCCTCTCTTGAGCCGGTTGTACTTGAACTTAGAAGGGAATACCCCTCTCCTCGAGGAAAGAGTGGCTAGATTGAGGTCATAGAGTTACCTTGTTGGGGAGGGTTGTCAAGTTGCCATTTCTGAGGTGGAGGCTTAGACTTCACATTCACAGGACATGAAAAGATTCATGGTCTTCAGGGTTTGTGATTGATGACTTGTTCTGACCTGGAGCATTGAGGAGTCTTGGTTACAGATTAGTGGAACTTAGAGGCTTTAGGTTTTAAGCTTAAGTCTAAATAAGGTTCCGACACATTAATAATCCAAAGATCTGATCGAGCTCCATACCCCAATTTAATGAAGGCAAGTTTAATAATCAACCTTGATCCGTGTACATCCTCTTTTTCTTTTTCTCTCTTTCTTTTTCACTTCTTTTTCAAATAAGTGTTTGCTAAGGGACTAGCAAAGTTAAGTATAGGGGGGTGATGAATACCCATTCATCACTCTTTATTCTTATATTTTAGCTACAAAAACCTATGCAAATACATGTAGATATGTGTAAATAGGAATAATTAGCAAAAGCATGCATTGTGTAAAAACCTATAATTAGCATGTTTTTGTGCAAAAATAAAAGAATAAAGATTAAAAAGAAAAAGAGGGAAATATTTAGAATAAATATTGAGCAACCTAACCCAAGGGAGGGCTCAGCATGGGCCTGACCGCATAAAAGCCAAGTAGAGGGAGACAGGGGCTCATGTGTATATATTTATGTAAATAAAATAAAAATGTTTTCCTCACCCAAAAATATGCTTGTAAATACTTATATATATTTATAAAAGATAAAAACAAAATAAAAAGTTAAAAATCAAAAAGATTAAAAAGACCCCTTCATCATGTACATATATCACATCTATGTATTTATTTGACCTTGTAAATAAATAAGGTTATTTTCCAAACTTTTTGTAAATACTCTATACTATATATTGTAAATAAATAAAATAAAAAGAATCAAAACAACAATCAAATAAAAATAACAAAATTAAAAATACAAAAATACATTGTACATATACCATGTATATAGATGTATATATCTATTTATTTTACCTATGTATATAAATAATAAAAATAAAATAAAAATACCCTTTTATTCCTTATTTTATTCTATAAATAAATAAAATATAAAATGGGAATAAAATTGTATAAAAATAATAATTAAAAATCAAAAATCAAAAACCTACATATTGTATATATACCTATATATAGCTATATAATGTAAATACCTTATTTTTATTTCCAAAAATTAATTAAAAATCACAAAAAAATAGAGAAAAATAAAATAAATATTTTTCATGTTTTAAGTTTTTGTAAATTCGGTCATTTTCTAACTCAAATAAATAAATTAAAAACTCAAAGCTTGGCGGGCTCTGATTGGTCCACGGGGGATTGTTGACCCCCGGTCAACTCTCCCCCCAGGACCACCAGAGCCGGGTCCTCCTCGCCCGACCCGTTTTCTCCTAATTTCGCCCGCTCGACCCGACACCCATTTCCCTAAACCCCGGCTCCATTTCGAACCTCCCACATCCGACACCTTCGCCGGGCGTCCATCTTGGGATCCGCGCGCCACCACATCTCGCCCGACCCCTGTCTTCTCGGATCCCCCGCCATATATATAGTCGTCTCCGGCGACCTAATTTTTCCATCTTTGGCCATTCGCGTAGCTTTCCAGTGAGCTCCAGAGAGAGAGAGCGAGGTGACAGCTCGCCGCCCCACCCTGTTGCAGCGAGGAAGGCCGGCGAATCCACTGATCCGGCGATACCCCCGCCGTAGCTCCGCCACCTGAAGCAAGCTCGAGCCTCGGGCAGAGACACCCCTTGAGGCGACGACCGGGAGCTTCCCCAGCTCCAGCACAGTCTACTCCTTCACCCAGGTAGTCCCTTAACTTAGCCATTTCGTCCAATTTCCGTTTACCCCCAATCTTCGCCGCCGCCTTCTTTCGTCGATTCGCCCCGGTTCCGACCATCTCTCGACCATCGGACCCGACCCACATCTCCGCCGTCCTCTGCCGCACATTCTGCACCCACTCACACAACCCAGCTCGCACAGGAGCTGGGAACCGGGCTCCACCGAGCCCGTCGCCCCGGCGCACCGTCCACCTTCGCTCCGCCTAACGGGGTCAAGGCACTTTGCCCTCGACCCGCGAGTCTTCTGAGCTCTTTTGCAGGTCCTACCGAGCCTATCTGAGGGCTTGGTCATTTCGGCCGGGAGACCCAGCTCCGCCGACCGTGCCTGAGCTCCTCCGAGCTTGGGACGATCATCGGAGCACCGCAGCAGACGCAGGAGCGCACCAGCTCGCTTCTCCGATCACCAGAGCGCTCCGAGGAGGAGGCCAGCACCCGCACGAGCCCGGCAAAGTTCGCCGGGGACCAGTTCCTCCAGGACCCTCCAGCGTCGTCGGATTAGCCTCCCACTCTAGATGCCATCCTGACCGTTGGTCGCTGGAGTCCTCTTTGACGTCAGATCTGAGGCGATAGATCCGGACCGTTAGATCCACACGTGTCCTGGCCTGGACCGTTGGATCGAGCTGAGCAGCAACAGCCTTGAGAGCCGCCCCCATCCTGACCGTCCGATCACCACGTGGCGGCCATCCAGCAGCTCCGGTTAATAAAGGGTAATTTACCCTTAGGCCCTTATCTTTATTTTATTTCGCATTAGTCCTGTAAATATTTAAATACGTTGTTTAGTTTTAGGTTTATTTGCATAGAGGACCTCGAGCTTATTTTATTTGCACTTATACCCCTGCCTGTTGTGAGCCACGTGCTTCGTCACGTGTTGTTTTGGTGTATTTGCAATTAAAGCCCCTGTAGTTCTGGTTGTTCTGAAATGAATGAAATCTTTTTGATATTTGCACTTATGCCCCTGTGAATGGTTTAATTCTGCATGTGCGTGATATCTTGGGTTATTTGCAGCTGAGGCCCTCGGACTTTTGGTACGTGTTACCAATTGGTCCTTGGGACTTATTTTTATTACATATAGGTCCCTGAGTGCCCCAGGCACGCGCTTGGCGCATGTTTTGCTGGGTATTTTGCACCGGGACCCCCAGAACTTTGGGTATTTGCATTCCAGTCCCTGTGCACAATACCCTCTTGTCATTTTTGAATAAAATATCAAATCACCTCCAAATTCGACGAAAATTTGACACATGGCTCCTGCCATGGTGTAGGAATTTTGTGAATTTTTGAGGACATTTTTCATTTCGTTTGTTATTTTTAAAAATTCAATAACCTTAGTTTTTACTACTGTCTAGATTGGAAAAATCATAAAAAAATACAAAAACCCCTCTAAAAATTCCATAAAAATTAGCCACTGTTTAGTTTATGTTCCTTTATTTTCTAGCCAATTTTGGCTATTTTTCATTGCTTAAAAATCTTAAAACCTTAAAAACCCCAAAAAAACATAAAATTCTAATAAATCCATTAAAAGTTCAAAAACAATAAATCTGGTACCTAAATTTTTCTTATTTCATCTATTTTACAGGAAAATTACCTCCAGGCCTTTTTAAGGTCCTTAGGTATTTTATCTAGGGACTTTAGGCTTGGCTGGACAGTACCCCTTGTTTTTGTTACTGTTTGATTTTTAGAAATTAAAATAAATATCAGAAAAATTCCAAAAATTCACCAAAAACATAAAAAAATATAAAACACATAAAAATATTTTTGTTTTAATTTTTGGTTGAATTTTGTTGCATTAAATAAATTGTTGAAGTGTGCTTGTTTTTGTCTTTCTTATTTTTCTTTACACATTAAAAATCCAAAAAAATATAAAAATAATTAAAAACCACTAAAAAAATTTTGTCTTTTATTTTATTCATTTTTACTACTTCGTAGGCCTTCGGCCAACCCGTGCTCCTCGAGTTCGACCCTGGGTGCTATACCAGGTTAAACACATAGCAGGACCGCTACCCGTGTTTGATTGATTTTATTTTCATTTAGTGGTTCATTTTTCTTGATCGACACATCCGAGTGATTGAGGTCGCAACGACCATCGATTCAGTACATTTACCTTAGTTGCTCGGGTTTTTGTGTCATCAATACCCAGTGCTGGCTGGCCATGGTGTTTCCAGCAAGATTGTTCGAAGCGCAAGTGTGGTTGGCCACCAAAGTTCTCACTTTCAACTTGTTGCTGGTTCGAATCAAGGAGGTGTGTATCCTCCAAGGACATCCTTCCTCCCTGGACGTTTTTGTGACTCTGGTGCTTTCGCTTTTGATGAATTTGGCAGCAAACTCCTTGCTGATACAGTGAGATGCAAGTGCAGAGCGGAAGGATTCTTGGCTTTCGAATTCAGCCCCTACTTCAAATGATGGGGCATCCAAATCGACATTGGCTTCAGGGCCTTCGTAATCACTCACATTCTCCATGTCAGAATCGAGAAGACGATGATAGATATTCTCAGAGACAAGACCATCAAAGTCATCTGAATCATCACTATACTCCACATCAGTATAAAGAACGCTCTAACGGGAATCAGAAGAATCAGAATTGGGTCCTGCTTGGTAGTACTCATTGGTCCTCCATACAACCACTGATCTTGTGCATCTTCGGTTGTATGGGGTCTGAAGATGTGTCTTTCTTCCTACACACGCTCTTGTACGCTTGATCCTAACATCATAAGCTCCCAAATGATTGCTCCCCGGACTGGTGTAAGGTTCTTCTCCCTTCTCGAGTCCGGAGACATCTCCTCTACTTGTCATATGGGGTTCTTTGTCTCCAAGAGAGATCCCACCGTCCACCGTAGGATTCTCATTTCCACCATCACCTATGGCACCCCCTCGGTCCCACGATCACCCACAGGTGTAGTCTTTGTCCTAGGATCAACCATAGGTGCTTCCATCCCATGAGCATCCACAAGTGCAGCTTTTGTACCACGATCACCCACATGTGCAGCCTCTATCCCATGATCGCCCATAGGTGCAACCTTAGTTCCACTATCACCCTCAGGTGCAGCCTCTGTCCCATGATCACTCACAGGTGCAGCCTCAGTTCCACTATAACCCACATGCACTCCCTCCATCCCACCATATTCCACATTCACACTCGTGATCCCATCAGAGTTCCTGCTTCCGAATTAAACCATTTCCAAACCTTGTCTGCGACTCCTTCCTCACCCATGTTCTAGTCCAGCTGCTCGTATGTAAACGACAAGGTCATCTTAGAGCCTCCAACACCACCGTTATATCCAATACCACCATTATCCACATCCTGGGGTTGTGGCTCCATGGTACCTCAGGAGTTCTCCGTAGGTGATACAGGATCCACGATGCCTCCGAGGTTATTCACACCCGATATGAGATTGGCCACCAGACCTGCATTCTTCTTGTTGAGAAACTCCTTTGCTGTGATGTAACTCAAAGCCTCTACGTCTGTCATCTCCACCACAAGCTCGATCTCAGTTCCATTGTTGTGTGCATTGAACATTTCCATCATGTCTTTCTCATTCTTAATCTCAACAAACTTGCTCCCTCTTATGTGAGGGATCTTATATTTCAAAGTGATAGTACACCTTGACTTCCAAGGTACGACCTCAGAGATTACTTCCATAAGATCAAACCACGGGGTAGTGTCCGAATCGATCTCGATCCTCTGTTCAGTTCCAAGCAAATACTTTTCTTCCTTCATTCCTCATGTCCATTTGAAGTAGCCTCCATGCCTAACGCACACGGTGAGGATCCCTTCATGTCTACCAAACCAACCCATCGTCAACACCTGCATGTTCGGTACCAGCAAAAAAGCACCCATGAGTTAGAAACCCTAACCCGTTTAACATCTTTTCGCTATTCCGATGAAACCCTAAAGCGGAAGGACCTTGATTCGATCGATCGAGGAAGAAGAGATTACGTGACCACCAGCGCGATGGAGTGCGAAAGGAAGGGGATGGAGAGGTTGATGGGGTGGAGCAAGCAGGGGAAAGGTCGATGGGGTGAAAAGGAAGGGGGGAGATCGATGGTATCGAAGTAGAATGGGAGGGGACGAAGTATCATATGCCTCTTTATCCGAGCTTCGCACCAAAACCCTAAACCTTAGACACGTGGCATGCCTCTAGCGATTTTGTCGTGCAAGGGTTACCCACGCGACGGCACACAAACAGAGGGTTCATGTGGTGGGACGAAGCAAGTTTAAGGGGTTTATGGAGGAATATCGATGTTTCAAAGGTCATAGAGGTAATTTAAAAAGATTATAGGGTCTGTCAGGTAAAAATCCCTTTTATAAATAATATTTACAAAATTATAAAAATATGAGATTATAAAAATAATAAAGAATAAATAAAATGAATATTTTATTCATGTTTATTATACAATAGGGGCCCAAAACCTAACATTCACACCTTAACTCCAAAAAATATGAAACCACCTCTATTAACAACTTATAAAATTTATATACAATTAAAATAATTTTGATACATTTTGACTTTTTATTTGGGAGATATGGGTATGTGAAGTTTGAGTTTTAGGATTTTATTTTGTGTATATAATGTACATTGTATATTATTTTTGTATGAAATAAATTTTCTATTTTCTATACATTTCTATCTATAATTTTTATGTATAAAGTTTCTTTTTTTGTGATGTACATAATAAAGAATAAAATAGGTCCCAAAAATTATTTATTGGCCTATTTTGTAGAGTAATCTGATTGTGGTTTCTGTACAATTAGCCGCCCTATCTCCCCATACTTTATTCCTTGTCGACTAAGTCATCATGATGACTGAGTCTCGGAGGCAAGGGTCACTTTAGTGTCCTTGACACTTCGTTCTTTCTTTTTTTATTCTTTTATATTGGCAATAAATACAATAAATGCATAGCATTTTATACAAAATTTTGTATAAATTAATGAATGTTTATTTTAACAAATTAATGATATATTCACGCATTTAACTAGGGTTTAAAGGACAAAATGAAAGAATAAATATAATGAAATATAAATTCATCACCATCTATATTTGCCTTTACTAGTCTCTAGCAAACACTTATGCCTATAAGTACGGAGAAGAAAATAAAGAAAAGGAAAAGAAATAACTTGGAATAAATTTTGACTTCTAAACTTATCTTAATAATGTCAAAGTTTGGAGCTCAGAGAAGACATTCAGATTAATGATGTGTTCGAAACCACTTTGAGGTTAGGATTTGTGACACAACAACCCCTAGGTTCTATAATCCTACCATTCAGTTCAAGTCACAGTGAAGTCAGAACCATCCTCTCAGTCGCATATTCTTGCTACCTTGAAGTGATAGAACCATTGATAACTAGGGTTTCACAGAAGTCATGTCCATCCATAAGGTGGATCGACAGTCATCGAAGCGACCTCGGACGAAACCCTAATTAACCCACAATAGGAATCAAGCAATAAATATAAAAAATATGGAGTTAAAATTTATTATAACCCTACAACAAAATGTATATAGGTGTAAGCATGTGTAGAGGTCGAACTCAAGGAGCAAAATGGTAGATGGGGGCAAAAATAATGCGCATAAAAATATGTCTTTCATTCTCTTGTCTATTTTTATTGTTTTTGTGGGTTTTTGGATTTTATATATTTTTTAATTTATTTTTTATTGTTGTATTTTGTTTTTTTATAATTTTATACTTTCTTTTTATATTTTCAGATTTTATATTTCCTTTTCTTTTATATATAATAGGGCTATTTATAAAAATATATATACAATATAAAATAATTATATTTATAAATACTAACAAATATAAATAAAATGCAAAATAAAAAGTGTTTTTTGGATTTTATATATTTTTCTAATATTTTTTATTTTTTCTATAATTTTTGCTAATTTTTATGTATTTTAAAGTTAAAAATATCCCAAATAAGGGATTTAATAAATACTCGAAATTGATTTGAATTTTAAAAATGGTAAATATGTTCCAAACTTTTCCAAATCAATTTTAATATACAATATTATGAAAATTATAAAATACGAAAACATATTTTTGTATTTTTTAATGATTTTTTAGATTTTTATGAAGGTTTTTGTTGTTTTGAAATTTTTAGACTTTTATTTTTCCATTTTTAGTGATTTTGGTTTAGAATTAAAATAGGACAAAATAGATAATATATTATTTTTTGGAATTTTTCAAGACATTTTTATATTTTTTGTATTTTCTAAGTTAGACATTTCAAAAATAAGCTCCTTTTGATTTTTAATAAACAGATAAAAAGCCCCAAAAATGTGAAATAAATACATAATATGAAAGTTCATGGCAGAAGGCAATTATCCCTATTTTTATGATTTTTTAGGAGCACATTAGATATTTATAATAAATAGAGGAAATACACAAAAATAAATGCCCTAGCAGGGACATATTTGCAATAAAATAAACTTCAGGGGGATCTGCACAATTTTGCTAAAAATATACAACGTAATTCAATTTTTTATTGGACTTTTTATCAATTACAAAAACCGTCAAGGTTTCAATACAAATAACCTAGCTCACGTGGGACTACACGTGAGCTTGCTGGGAAGGACCCAAACACAATTACCATTAAGTACAGATACAAACTGCAAAATTCCCAAAAATATACAATGTAATTTACATTTTAATAAACTAACTTACAGTTACAAATTGCTAAGGGCTTCGATGTAATTTCACTACCTCACGTGGGACACAACGTGAAGTGATGTGGAATGGACCTAAATGCAACTAACAGAAGTACATGGGTCTATTTGCAAAATTTACAATTTATTTTTAACATTACATTTTATTTACAGGACTAATAATTAAATATACAAAAAGTAGGGCTAAGTTTGCAATTAACCCCATACATGCACGGATCCAACGGTTGGATCTTATTCACTTGCGACATGTCGCTCTCCTATCGCCCGATGATGCTTTACCGTGGATGCTCGAGATTAGATCGCTGGAGGCGATCTGACGGTTAGGAGCGGTCGCATCCAATGACACATGGAAGATATGGAGGGTGGCTATGATCAGACGACTCTAAGGTAGCCTGGAGGAACATGGACGAATCCCCGCTCCTCCGGGCTTCAATCCAGATTCTTCCGTGCTTTCAACTACCTGGGCAACTCGTAAGGGGCTCTACTCACTACCCCGGCTTCTCCACGTCAACTGGAATCCTCACGAGGCACACTGGAGCTCAGATGATGGCGGACCAGCTCGGAGAAGGAATGGAGCTCCAGGTGCCTCTTACGTGGTTGAAATCGACCTAGAAGGGTCCCTTTTGCCCATCAGACCCTGCAGTAAGATCGCATGTGAAAGAATGAAGGGGCTGGGCCGTTATTTGGTAAATATGAATGAAAAGTGGAGTGGGGTGGAGGTCTCCGACAACGAGGTGGTGGAGGAGACCGGATCTCCAGATCTAAGGTGGATTTGGATGAAGTGGGAAGCCTAGTATGAAGGGAAACTGACGGGGAAGGTTATGAGGGCAGAAAGCAAGTCGGAGAACGGGCGGTTGATGGTGAAAGGACCGTGGCCAGAGCGGAGCTCTGGCGAGGTAACTAAGTTAATCCTAGGCTAATTAACTAATCAAAACACGAAATAAAAAGGACGAAATTAAACCTAATGCTAATTCTAACCTAAATGGACATAAGCGCGCAACTCTTACCTGGGTTTTGGCCAGGGAGCAGAGGTGATCGAAGTTGACCGTCTTGGGTGCAACCTCCACCTCCTCCAACCGCCGTGGGCTCAGGGGACCTACCCCTATCACGGGGATGCACTCTTGACCAAAGCCACAGTGTTCTAAAGGGTAGAAGATGACCAAATTTGCAAAAGGAGGATGAGGTTCTTATTTAAGAACAAGGATGGACACTCTTATTGACCGATGTATTGGAGGAGTTACAAACTATGTACAAGCGATCTAGATAGCCGACGTGAATCAAAGGATATACATGAGCATAATTGCTTAAGAGATCGAAGGTGATCAATGGACAAATCGAGCGGAAAAATGAGGAGAAATTGTGGGAAAAGTCCGTTCTGACAAAAGTCAGAGGTGCGGGGAGAGTTGACTAGAGGTCAACGATCCCTGGAAGGGGATTGGTCCAGATCATCCACTAAAAGACAAAACAGGCTGACTTATTAGAACTTTATTAATTAAATATAATAAATAATTTTACTAATTTTTCCTTTAAAAGAAAAAATGTTTATTATTTATTGTAGTATTTTAATATGCTTTTTAAATATTTTTTTAATTTATTACAATATAAATTTTAAGTGTATATTTATAGGTATATTCATCTATGTTTTGGCTTATTTTATTTTTATTCTATATAATTTATTTTTTTATTTTATTCTTTTATTTTATTTATTTATAACTTAATTTTATGCATATAAATATATTTTTAATATATTTTTGTGATATCATTTTCATACTTAAATAAATAAGGGTATATATTATATAGGTATCCTTATAGGTATTTTATCAATGTATTATATACATTATTTTATTTTAATGTATTTTATTTGGTTTGTTTTGATTTTATTTTTTTAATATAGGTATTATTTACAAGAGTACAAAAATATAAAATAATAAATTATGAAATAATAAATTTCACTTTTATTTATATACATGTATTATTATAGGTATTTTACCTATATATTTATATAAACTTATTTTATTTTATGTTTTCTTTGTGATTTTATTAATATGCACCTGTGTTATAAATAATATTTATAAAATTATAAAAATATGAGATTATAGAAATAATAAAGAATAAATGAAATGAATATTTTAATCGGGTATAATGTACAATGAGGGTCCAAAACCTAACTTTCTCTCCTTAACTCCAAAAAATATGAAATCATCTCCATTAGATAGCTTATAAAAAGTTATATACAATTATAGGTGATTTTGATACATTTTGAGTTTTTATTTGGAAGATATGGGTCTGTGAAGATGGGATTTTGATATTTTATTTTGTGCATAAGAATGCATTGTTTATTATTTTTGTACAAACTCAATTTGTATTTTTGTTTACATTATTATATACAACTTTCATGTACAAAGTTTCTTTATTTGGTGTATAAATAATAAATAATAAAATAGGCATAAAAATTTTTATTAAATGAATAAATAAATGAGGTTTTTATTGTATTTTTGGCCCTTATCTCCCCCTACTTTATTCCTTGTCGACCAACTCAATTCTTGACTTGATATCGGACATTAAAGTCATAAAATATCTTTGATATTTTATTCTTTTTCTTTTCTTCTCTTTATTCTATAATTTTGGCATTAAAAACCATATTATTTACACAATAAATATAATAAATGATTAATGCTATTTTGCACAAATTGATGCTATTTACATGCATTAGCTAGGGTTTTTAAGGCCAAATTGATGCTATACTTATCTTTTCTAGTCCCTGGCAAACACTTATGCAATAAGTACAAAAAGAATAAAGAAGAAAAGAAAAGAAAGAATAAATGGAATTGATTTCAATTATTAATCTTGTCTATACAAAATCAAAGTTTGGAGCTCAGGTTAGACCTCGGTGTGAAAATGTGTGAAACATGGTCGGGAACCAAATTTAAAACACAACAGCCTTCGAGAGTCTCAGAACTCGATTCAAACCACCTCAATAACCATGTCGGAACTAGCCTACACCATATGCATACCCTTATGACAATGAAGTTGACTTGTACAGTGTAAGTGATAGTGGCTCTCCCCAACTGAAATGACATCTCCAAAATGACAACCCAATGATTCCCTAATCCAACAACTCTTTCCTCAAGGAATGGGGTATTCCCTTCTAAGTTCAAGTGGCATCCGACTTAAGAGGAGGGGGTGAAGAGAAGAATGGATGGTAGCCAGTGTAGCTACCTATCTTGGAATGCATGACTAGTGTAGTCAAGTCATCCAGCTGCAGGCTCACATGACATAACTTCGATGCTTAAGCTTGCTTATTGACTATACAACATATATACATACTCCAGCAGGCATTTTATTTTCAATCAGGCCTGCCCACTTTTTTGGAGTTTTTTTGAATAATATATACAACAACATTTACATAAGGAGTTTTTCCTCTTGAACCATAAGGCTATACCTCTTTTGAAGTATTATTGCAACCCACACTCTCATGTCTTTAGACTTCACGACCACTGGATAGGGTTGGGGTGCACTTCCCTCCCTAGACAAGGACAAATGTTTCCACTCGTGTGCGTCTCAAACTGAAAACTCCATTCCCCTCACCACTCCAACCGAGTTGAGCCAAGTGAAAGGTGCAAGTGTCCAGGTTAGGTCATGGCAGACAAAAGTCATGCATGTGTCTCAAAAAGTTCTAGTTAGTCAGTTGAGGTGACTTAAACCCAGCCTTGGCCCTGAGTCTTAAAGAATTAAGTCCCCAATGGACCTAAAGTACCTTAAATCTAGTTCCCATAAGGTTCCAGTGAAGTTAGGTGCAGTAAGGTCCAACCAAGCTCCAATCTTCGACTTTATTTGGACTAATTCAATTATCAAGCTCAATCCGAAAGAATGTGAATACTATGCAAATGATATGTACAATGCAGAAGAATGATGCAAATTTCAAAAAGATTTTACAAATATTTTTGAAAAACAAAAAGATTTTTTTGGCACAAAATGTAAACTATGTACACCTATTTACAATGGCATGCCTCTTTTTATCTATTTACAAGAATTAAAAGTTTAAGGAATTTATAGGTTGAAAAATTATTTATTTTATAGGTATGTATATGTACAATTAGTACATAATTATATATATAGTTAATGATGCATTTATTCCTCAAATTTATTTGCAAATAATTTTGAAAACTATAGTATAAAATAATTTTTGCAAATATTTACAAACATTTGAAAGCCATTTTGCAAAGATTTTTCAAACAATGTATAAAGATTTTTCAAAATATTTTTACAACCATTTTTCAAAATAATTTGCAAATAGGTTTTCAAAACTTTCATTTCACACAAAGAATTTTTACAAATGAAAATAATTTTACAAAGGTTGAAAACATTTCACAAAAAGTTTTCCAAACGGGTCAAACCAAATTTCAAATCATTTTGCAAAAGTATTTTTAACCTGATTTATTAATCAATATGTGAGAAACAATTTGCGGAATAAAAATGCATTTTATTATTAATTGATTTAATGAATTGTATATATATAGTATTTTAGTCATATTTATTATTAATGATACGAAAATACGATTCTTGGCTAAAGTATATACATAGTATATACGGCCCCCTATACTTAGCTTGAGCTATGTCCTCATAGATCGAAAAAGAAAAAGAGAAGACATAACTCAGGTTGAGTATAGAAAAGCCTATACTACAACGACTGAATAAGAAATTAAGAGATAAATGAATCAGAAGTTGACTGTCCCCCCTACTTAGGACAAAGTACGTCCTAAGTACAGAAACTGACAAAAAGGCGCGACACCTCTCTAGCAGAACAAGAAAAATGGAAATGAAAAGAAGAAATGAATAAAAGAAGAAAAGATATATGAAGATAGATGTAGAGAATGTATGCATCACTCTCCTTATACTTAAGGTAAAATGTCCCTAAGTACAAGCAACGATTGGAGTGATGACACAGAACGAGGAAAGAATAACACGGTGTGTACCCCCCCATACTTAGGACAAAGTTCGTCCTAAGTATAGACACCCATATATGGAGAAATATCTAGGGTACACATGACATATGGGAGAAAGAAGGAATGTAAGACAAACACGTATGTACAACAAGTATAGACTGGTGTAGTACAGGACGGTATCTGATAAGAAACTACTGTACTCTCGTCATTGTCTCCCTGTGAGAACGATATTGCAATCAGGATGTGAAAAGACACCCATGTATACAATCTAGTGGGTGTTAGCTACCAGGAAAAACAGATCGACAACTAAACCAGGAACCGATAGCAAGAAATAGGTCATCGACTCACTGGAAAGGAATGTGAGATCGAAGCTGATGATCTATTTCTTTGTCTTTGGATAGCTTCTGCATTCTTCTTTTGTGCCCTGGTGGGTATAGAATCTTTGTGTCTGCTCATTTTTTTGGAGTCTTGGAAAAAGTTATGCCGGTAGACCATCCCTCATATGAAAAATTATTTCAATCCATCTCCACTCTTTAGATATCACAGTTACCATAAGAAGTGGGTTAAAGTAATGGTGTTGGTAATCCCGAAGAAAAGTTCCGGAGCTACCCTCGATGAAGTGGCCTTGCATCGTCCTGACTTAGACTCCAATATTTTGCAACAATCCATATGAGTCGAGCTAAGTGTTAGGTGTGAGGTTTCCAATCAAGTCACTGTCTCAAGAATCTTACGGATGATATGAAGGGCTCTATTTAGATACATTGAATTGTCTCATGAACATAGGCTCATGGAACCTAAAGAATTAAGTCAGGATGACATGAAGTATCTCCAATTCCATCTTGAATGGGTTCCTCTGAAATTAAGTATATTAAGTTCTATTTCGAGCTCCAATCTTCAGACTTTATTTGGACTTGTTCAATTGCCTAGATTACTCCGAAGAATGCAAGTGCAATGCAAAAAATATTTTTGTGATAAATTTTCAAACTTTTGAACTTTTTATGTAATTTTTAAAAAGGTTTTGCAAAATTTTACGCAGTTTTTTTGAAAAGATTTTTGCAAATGTTTTTCAAGATTTTAGATTTTTGCATTTTTTCGGGATTTTGAAATAAAAGATTTTTGGATAAAAACCAGGTAGGATGCATCTTATTATTTATAAGGGTTAGGGTTTTTAAGAATTTACAAGGGATATGTGATTATTTTTATAGATACATACATACAATTAGTGAAGAATTTTGTGTAATGTATATATTCCTCAAACTTATTCAAAAATCATTTTACCAACAATTTTGAAAACTATATTCCAAAATACTTTTCGCAAATAATTTTTACAGGCATTTACAGATATTTGAAAATCGTATTGCAAAGGTTTTTCAAACAATATGTATAGATTTTTTTTAATATTTTCGCAACTATTTTCCAAACCATTTACAAATCATTTTTTCAAAATATTTTTATTTCACACAAAGAAAAGAAATTTGTACAAACCAAGCATTTTTGTAAAGATTGAAAATATTTTACAAAATATTTTTCAAATATTTTTCAAAAGATTTTTCAAAGATGTTTCCAAAATATTTTCCAACCATTTTGTACGGCATTTTAACTTGATTTATTAATCAGCATGTACAAGCAAAATTTGAGGAAATATAAACATCTTTTTATTAAATGATTTAATGAAATGTATATATAGGTACAATATTTTAGCCATACTTTTATTGAGAATACAAATGTACGAGATATGGCTAAAATATATACAAAGTATATATTGACCCTCTATACTTAGCTTGACCTATCTCCTCATAGGTCGAAGAAAAAGGAACACAACTCGTATTGAGTATAGGAAAGTTTATACTACAATTACTTAAAGAATAGGAAGTGACGCTCCCCCATATACTTAAAGAATAGGAAGTGATGCTATGTACAAAGAACAAGGAGGGTCGAGGGTAGGAATAAATAAATGAATAAATCAGCGGCTCGGCCTGTCTCCCCCTATACTTAGGGTAAAATATCCTTAAGTGTAGAAAGAATGTCAAAAGCTGAGGAGACAAGAGAGGGATCAAAGAATGAGCTCCCGAATGCACTCATCCCCCCTATACTTAGGATGAAGCATATCCTAAGTATAACAATGATGTATGGGATGAAAGGGACTTTACGAAAGAATAAAAGAATAACGAATGAAAAGAAGAAAAAAGGAAAAGAAGAAAATGATCAACTATTCAAAAATGTTTTTGTTGTCCTCATATGCTTGAGTTGATGCTGCAGTTGTGAGTTCTTCATCGTAGACCACCTGAATTGAGTCAACCAAAGACAAAAATGTGTCATGTTCGAGATAAGGCTTTAGAAGATGTCCGTTGATCATAAATTGTTGTGTGTCAGCTGACAAACCGAATATGAGGATGCTTCCATTTTTACGCACTTGTTTCACTATGAAAGGTCATGTCCACTTGCTTTTCAACTTCCATGGGAATTGTTTGAGCTTTATATCAAACAACCAAGCTTTCTGACCTAGTTCAAAGGTCTTGCAACATATGTCCTTGTCGTGACACTTTTTGACCTTTTCCTTGTGCATTAGGTTGATGTACTCGTGAAATTCAAGGAGCTGAGAAGATCCAACATTCTGTTCTTTTCGGACTTCTTGGAATCCAAATTACAAATATTAATTGCCCACAAAGACTTGTGAATGAGTTCTATAGGTAAATGGCATGGCTTGCCATACACTAGGCTGTAGGGAGACATTCTTAACGGTGATTTGTATGCGGTCCGATAGGCCCAAAGTACTGAATCGAGTAACTGAGACTAGTTCTTCCTGTCGAGGCATACAAGTTTCTGCAAAATTATCTTTATCTCCCTATTGATCATTCGACCAGGCCATTGGATTGTGGGTGGTACGGAGAGGTGACACGGTATTTGATGTATAATTTTTGCATCAAATTTTTCACCTCCCTATTGATGAAATGGCTACCCCAATATGATATGAGCATTTTCGGGATCTCAAATCATGCAATTATGTTTTCCCTTAGGAACCGGCAAATAGTACAGCTGTTGGCGACTCGGGTTGGGATAAGCCTCCACCCAACGACTCATGTAATCGATAGCAAGCAGAATATACTCAAAACCCTAACTGTTAAGGAACGAGCCCATGAAGTTAATGCCCCCATGTGTCAAATACGTCTGAGATTTGAATGTACTTCAAAGGCATTGTATCTCTCTTTCCAATCGTACCACCTATTTGCCGATAGTTAGTTCTTTGAATAGGGTAGGCCACCAAAGGCCACACTGTAGAACTTTTGTTGTCGTTCTTTAGATGGAGTGGTGTCCTCCTGATTCTCTAGAATGACAATGCTCGAGGACACTCTGGACTTCCTCCTGAGGAATGCATCTCCTACAGATGCAATCTCCCCCACATGAAAGTGACAAGGATCGTCCCACTAATAGAAATGAATATCCAACATGAGTTTGTCGACTTTCAACTTCGACCAATCTTGTGGAGTTTTCTTAGATACAAGATAGTTCACAATATCGAAAAACCAGGGGAGCAAGGTAACTGGCAGAATGGCTTCATCTGGAAAAGTCTCTGTGATCGGCAATATGTTCTGCTCAGGAGTGTCTGGCTCTTGCAATATTGATAAGTGATCAGCCACCACATTTTTTATTCCAAGTTATCACGAATTTCAAGGTCAAATTCCTGGAGCAGAATGTTCCATCTGATGAGTCTTAGTTTAGCATCCTTCTTGGCTTGTAAATACTTGATAGACGAGTGGTCTATATACGTAATAACCTTAGATCCAAGCAAATGAAATCTGAATTTCTCCAGGGAAAATACCACTACCAGTAGCTCCTTTTTAGTGACGAGAAGCGTATGTCATGATCTCAAATGGTAGATTCCAGTCTGGCGGTTGAAGGACAAGGGCCTGAGTGATTATTTATTTCAACTGAGAAAATGCCTAGAGGACTATGTCATCTATAATAAAGTCTGCCTCCTTGCCTAGAAGCTCGATCATGGTTGGGAAATTTTACTGAAATCTTTGATAAATTTGTCGGTAGAAACCAACGTGCCAAAGAATGATCTGACCTGCTTCAAATTTTTAGGTGGATCTAGCTTCAAAATCACTTCCACCTTCGTAGGATCAACCTCCATGTCATGCTTCAAGATGACATGGCCAAGCACAATACCTTCGATCACCATAAAATGGCTCTTCTCCCACGAGAGTACAAGGCTCACTTCACATCATCTTTTCAAGACTCGATCTAAATATGATAAACACCGTAGACTGAGAAATCATCCATAAATACCTCAAGAAAGCTTCCAACCATATCTACAAATACTATCAACATAAATCGCTGAAATGCCGCTGGAGCGTTGCATAAATCGAACGGCATTCTGCGGAAGGCATATGTCCCAACTGGACAGGTGAAGGTTGTTTTCTCTTGATCTTCAGGGGCCATGGATACTTGATTATAACCAAAGTATCCATCCAAGAAACAGAAGTATTCCTTCATAGCCAGTCTTTCGATTATCTGGTCGATGAAGGGAAGCGGGAAATGGTATTTCTTGGTCGCTAAATTCATATGCTTGTAATCCACACAGACGTGCCAGGATGTCAGAACTCTGGTTCTGATCTCCTATCCTTTGTCATTCTTTATCATGTTGATCCCTAACTTGTTTGGAACAACATACAGGGGACTCATCCACTTTGAGTCAGAGATTGGATATATGAATCTCGCATCACACCATTTCGTGTTCTCATTCATCACAACCTCATGTAGGTTTGGATTCAATCTATGCTGGAATTCGTAGGAAGGTTTGCTATATTCTTTAAGATATATGTGATGCGAGCACAGTGAGGGATTTATCCCATGGAGATCTGAAATTTTCCATCCTACGGCCTTGCAGTTTATCGCTAGAACCTCGAGCAAACAAGATTCTTGTTCCTTGGTTAGCTGTGAATTGATGATTACGAGGAACATGTTCGGCGCACTCGCAAGGAAGGCATACTTCATATTTGCAGGAAGTGGCTTGAGCTTAGGTGGGGCTTGGTTCAGCTCAGTGGTGACTTCAGCTACTGTACAGGGAGATGGTGCCGGATCTTTCATCTATAGTGTATCCACCATTGGCACCGTAGGCTCTGAATGCAGTGCTGCACAAAATTCTTCGTTGATTGAATCTTGTTGACAAAAATTTTCAAAGATGTCCTATTTCTCTGCTAATGACATGGTTATCACGATCGACTAAGGTAGAATAAATTAATCAATTATCGTTGTCCTCAAATCACATCGATCAACCAAAAAATCAAACCACAGAGAATCAAATAGAAAATGTAAGCGGTTTCACTACTTTTATTTACCCGGTATAGCGACTAGGGTCGAACACATGGAGCATAATTAAAAGCTATGTAGTGAGATTTCAGGAATAAAAAGACTTTTTCGTGGTTTTTTTAGTTTTTCAATTTTTTATTTTCAAAATAAAGACAACAAGCACAATGAATAAAAAGACCCAAACATACTCTTTTTGTATTTTTCTAATAGGGAAAAACTATTCAGAAAATTACAATAAACAGATAAATTTTTGGGTTTTTATATATTTTATCTTGTTTTTGGTAATTTTTATACAAATTTTAAATGTTTATGTAATTTTCTAAAAATTCCATAATGACAAAAGTAACAAATAGTGCATAACCAAGAGTAATTTGCAAGTTAAAAATGATTAAAATGTCAAAAATCCTGGGAGTGTTTTTTATGATAAAGTAGGTTTAATTATCTATAAACAGAGACTGAAACTATTTTTCAATATTTCTACAATTTTATATAATTTTTTTATAAGTTTTAAGGTTTTTTGCAATTTTTATGGTCTTTATAAGGTATTTTCAAAAAAATAACATTGAAGCTAAAATACACTAAAGATAACTACAATAATTTTTGTGGATTTTTTAGGTAATTTTTCAAATTTTTATAATTTTCTTAAAATAAACATGACACTTTTTACGATTTTTTATTTTTTAATAATTGAAAATGCAAGGAAACCAACACCCAAAAACCATCACAAAGAATACATGCTAGAAGGAGCTATAGATAATTTTTAGGGTTGATTTAATATTTATTGTAATAAATAAAAGACATGTAATTAAAAACATTTTATATGGACCTTTTTGTAAATAGATTAAGTTCTAGGGCATGGCAAATAACATGTCTAGAAAGTACATGGTCCTTTATCCAATTAGTCTACTGAATACATGCGCAACACGTGATCTAGGCAGAAAGGGGTATACATGCAAATACTCAAAATAGAACATTCATTCCATAACAAGCAGAGAGTTCATACCAGATATTGCGAATTTCCCAAAATACTCGTGCGTGTGCACGTGACTCAGACTTGATAGGACTAAAGCGTAAATAGATAAACTCGATGGTTTAAAATGTAAATATTTCTAACTACGCATTTTATTTACTAGACTAAATCAAAATAACATAAGCGACATGGTAGAAAATGATGTTTACCCTTACATGTGTGGCTGACATGTGGCCCTAAGAAGATCTAACAGACCAGGGCTCTACGCTGATGCACGATCCTGATGACTGTTGGGACATGGATCTGACAGCTTTGATCACAGGTGTGTGTGTGTGTGTGTGTGTGTCAGATCCATGTCAAAAGTCGATCCGACGCTCTGGAAAAGGGGATGATCATGCGTCTCTGGTGGAATTTGGTGAGCATCTCCGAATCTGATGGTCGCGAAGGATGCTGGAAGAACAAGTGTTTGGGGAGATTCGATCAGCGAAAGGTGTAGTTCTTCTGGTCTGATCGATGCTCCAAAAGGCTCAGTAACTTCGGGGAAATGCTCGACGTCGGATGGTTGGCTCTGACGAGCAGGAGGGCGGCTGGATGATCAGAGCAGTGGTGCTCCTCCTGGAGCTGCTCTGCCTAAGCGGGAGCAACACCAACTGGGTCTCCTCACGCACTTCAACACCTTCAAAGGAAACTAGAACTCGAGGGCGTAGCTCGATCCAGTTATTGCTTGGTAAACATCAAGAAGAGAGGGGGAATGGGGACTTGATCTCCGACTATATGGAGGAAGAAGATCAATCCTTAATCTTTCTCTGATGAGCGAACCTAAGGGGGTAAGGTCGCAAAGGAAGGATGGAGATGATGCGAGGTATCGATCGATACATGGAGATGTTCGAGATGGAGCTTTAACCAGCCGGTCAGAGCGGGTGAACTGCGATGGAAATGATGGACGGAATCGAAATGAAAATGAAATGTAAGTGAAATGGGGGATACCTGAGCTTATGAAGAGCTTAGGAACTTCAGGCGAGGCGAACAGAGGGATTATGGCCTCAACCAAGCTGTGACGGACCTGGGAGGCTTGTCGCGACGGTGCTCTGAGCCACACGATGAGCTTTGCTCAACGGACCACCAAACAATGCTCCAATGGACGCTCCAGACTCCTGTCACTCAGCTGGAGGTGGTTAGGGGGAAAGAAAGTGGCGATGAACAATCTACTGCCCTCAAGAGGCAAAAGAGATAATTTATAGGAGAAGGCTAGGGTCCAGAAAGGTCGAAAGATTCAGCGAAACCCTAGCGTGATCCGGCTGTGCCTAGGGATCCGTGAGGATCATGGATCATAGGAGCGTATTTGGGTGCACGAATCAATGCATATGGATGTCTAACCCGATCATGTAAAAGAAGAGAAGAAGCTCCGATGAAGCAGGTTGTTGGGTCGGGTCAGCTGGGAGAGACGGTTGACCACTGTCAACAACTTATGTGGACCAATCAGGAATCAGGATTTACAAAATAAAAGAATATTAAATATAAAACAGTAAATGATTTTAAAATAAAAAGTGAATAAAATAAAAAATGTTTACTATTTTGTAAAATATTTTTCTATGATTTTTAATTATTTTTATGTAAAATATATGCTGGGTATATACAGTATAATGTATTATATACAGTTATAATATACCTATGTATTATATACATGTATTTTTATTATATTATTTTAACAAAATATAATTTATTTCATATTTTGTTTATTTACAAAATAATTTGAGGAATATAAAAAGTTTTTTATTTGATTTTTATGGTTTGAATAAAGGTATTAAATAAATAGGTAATATTTACAATATACACATATGTGGCTTTTGTACAATGAATCGTGGATTTTATTTTTATTTCATTTTATGTTTTCTGATTTTTATTTTATTATTAGGACCATATAAAAGTGTTCAAAATAATATGATATTCACAAAATTTAAAATAAATATAAATATTTGTTCGTATAGGTACTATTTACAATATACCCTATCTCCCCCTACTTATATTCCTTGTCGATCAGGAGAAGGTTTGACCTTCTCTTGTGGTATTGGGTCACTCTGTATTTATTCAAAATATATCCTTCTTTTTCTTTTCTCTTTATTCTTTTATTTTTGGAAAATAAGTGTTAATAATGCAATATTAACAAGGATTTATACAATGTTAATTTATTGTATTTACATATAATTATATGTGTTTCTGCTAAAAGATAAGGCTAAAATAAAATAATAAAGTATGATAATCGTAGATTCATCACCTGCCAAGGACAAGTGTCCATAAAAAATTCATCAGGAAATTCAGCAAAAATCTCATCGATAAGGATATCTGGGAACTGGACTATGTTGTCCAAGGCTTCCTCTGTGGAGAGTAATGCCTGGGTCTCCATGTCATCCATAAATAGGTTTGTATCACGGATTTCAGCCAAAAAGTCACAGTCTTCTGTTTGCTTCTCTGCCGGCTCACTCTCGTCTGACGCAGATGCTGAAGGTTTAAGCACTTGGATCGTCTCAATCGGCACTTTATCACTGTTTGAACGGAATGTTATCTGCCTGGTGCCATAGTTCAGCACTGCCTCGGCTATTCAAAGGCAAAACCATCCAATGATTATCAAGGTATGCAGAAGAGGAACTAAGTGTCCATATCCAGAACTATGAAGTCCGTAGGGAACTGCAATCCATGAATAGTGACGATGACATCTTCCAGAATTCCTCAAGGCCACTTAATGGTTGTATCTGTGAACTGCTTAATCATTCTATAGGACTTAAGTGGTTCCAACCCAAACTCTTTGAGTAGTGAAGTAGGCATTAGGTTGATTGAGGATCCACTATCAAGTAGAGTTCGGTCGAACTCTTGATCAAACATCTGACATCTGACTAAATGAGCTCCCATATCCTTCTTTTTCATCAGGAGATTGTTGATTGTGTTTACTGTAGCTGTAGTGAGGATATGCTTGACATTTCTTTCACAAGCTTTACGCGTCTGTCTCTTTGAGTTACATGCCTTTAATAGACCTTTCCTGATATTAGGCACGCAATTGATGGCTTTGAGAAGAGACATTTCAAGTACAAGGTTCTGAATGATTTCCACCACATCAGGGTCAGACAAGATAGTTTTCAAATTTTTAATTTTTTGGATTTTTTCATTGCATCTGAAAACTGAATCTGTACAGAATCAAAAGCATCAGTAGGAATAGTGTTCTTATTTACAACAAAATCTATGCCCACATCAGGCTGTACATGTGGATGACTAAAATGAGCAAGGTTATCCAAGAAAGGTGGGCATCCAAAATCTCCCGATGAGGTCCCATCAACTGGCATCGAATCAACTGCGGGTACGGTCTCCTTCAAGGCTGGTAGGCTGGTGCTTCGGCTGCTACTGCTGGTGCTATCTTTTTGGCATTTTGATGTTGCTGATTTTTTTGTATTTTGATGGTGTTTCTCCTTCTTTTCCTCACCCAGCTTGGCTGTTGGTCCGACTGATGTAGAAGAAGATGACGACTCGCTCACGATTGCTTTATTCTTCCCCTTACAAGTGTTTGATGGGTGCAAGGTCCTACCGCTCCTGAGAGTGACAACATTATATAGAAATAAATCATCATATCTGATCTGTAAGATCAAAGGGAACTTCACAAGCTACATGCTCTTTCTTCTTAAAATTATTGGGGGTTGCCTCCACCTATAATGGAATGGAGGTCTTGGCTGCGTGAGATCACCAACCTTATGGCTAACATCTGCAAGGCCCTTGACAAGCTAGGCCAGGCAGTCCAAGGCAGGGTTCACAAGAGATGCAGCCTTTGATACTTCAGTATACTGGCTACGCTGATATTGCTGATGGTGTTGAGACTATTGATTGAGTTATTGAGAATGATACTGAGGAGAAGGGTGATGTTGTTGGTACTGCTAAGGAGGGTGCTGCTGATATGGTACAACCATGTACTACTGGTTTTGCTGGTATTATCGGTAGTGCAATTGCTGGTACTGGTTCTGTCTCCAATTACCATGGAATTGTGGAGACTGCTGGTGTTGAGACTGGCTGTGCTTGACAATTCTCCCTCCTTGCAGTTGAGGGAATTGATGGGAGTTAGTAGCCTGATCCTATTGAGGTCCATCTGGACGGGTCTGCTGTGCATCATTCGACCATATGCCATTCACCTCCTTATTGAGAGGTGGTGGAGAGGAGAACTGATCTGGAATGTACTAGGGCTCTGGCTTGTAGATGACCAGTTGTTGTTGTGATTGCTATGGCGGTGTTGACTCCGGGGCCTGCACATAGTAGACGTGTTGAACCGGTGGCAGGGGCTAACTCGACCGAGGAGGCTGTGGCGGTGCTTGCCCCTTCGTCATAGCTGGAATGGGAGCCGATGCAGTCACGGAGTTGCATGAACCGATTGTGCTCACCAACAGTTCCATCTACTTGGTGATTTGATCTAACTTGTCTAGGTATTACGTCCTCTGTTCGATCACAACAAGTTTTTCTAGATCATGTGACCGCTTCTCGATTATGTCCACTTTGGACAAGTGGCTTCCTATTATGCTCATATTGGAGCTCTCATCCCTGTCTGTCTCTTAGGATGCTGCCATATGCACAGGCTTCTGAATATTCTGTGGGAGGCATTGTTAGGAATGGGATGACGATAAGACAACCTCTCCGTCGACCATTTCTTCAAAGATCTTCCAGACAACATCCTCATCTTTGTCAAATTGCGAGCCACCATACGTGGCATCTACGAGCTTTTGAATCTCTATTATAAGTCCCCCAAAGAAGTGTTGGACCAAGCTGGTCTGTGCAATGTAATGATGGGGACATTTCTCTTGTAGCTCAGTAAACCTCTCCCAAGACTCATGAATGGACTCGTGCGTGGCTTGGGTGAAGTTTGCTATGCGGGCACACATCCGATTAAGTCGCCCAAGAGGATAGTATTTGTGAAAAAAGGCTGACTTCAATTCTTCCAATGTCGTGACGACCTTCCCCAAGTGGTTGATCCAATGAAGGACCTTATCCTAAAGGCTGAAGGGAAATGGTGTCATCTTTACTACTCCTAGTGTTATACCAGGGTAGTGAGTTGTACGACAAATACACTCTAACTATTGTAGATGAACATAAGGTTCTTCGTTGGCATTTCTACGGAAGGTGGGTAGGAGCGCTAATAGTTGAGGTTTCAATTCAAAATGAGCATGGAATGTGGGAATCTAGACCTACTCAGTGATTTGTCCCTCCTTAGGATTGTATGCCTCTTTGAGAGTCTACTTGGGCCGCTCTACTCTAGGCTCGTCTGTTGGGCCTCCATCGCCTCCACCTTTGGGTTCCTCTTCAAATCCTTCCTCCCTAGTTTTCTCTTCTTCTCCTCAAGTCATTGAGCATATCCTGGAAAGTGAGCTATGTAAAGCCTTGTCCGTGAGCTATTGTTGGATTACCTGAATAGAGGGTAGTATCTGGGCGTTCACAATGCTCTGATCCAGCTGTTGGCTCTGGTCTGGCTGAGTTGGTTGATGTGGTCCTTTCCCTTTTCCTCCATGAGCCATCTCTTTTTCTTATCCTGAGTTTGATTCTATCTAATTTCTGGCTCCAGATTGGGCTCTTGATCTGCAAATGGAATAATGCCCCGATCAGTTTGTATGGAGGCACCCGAAGTAACAAATTGGTTTGTGTTAAGATCAATATAAAATTTCATTAAGGATTACGATGTGTAAAGAGTGAAATCAATTTCCATCCAAAATGGGAAGAATTCGGGACAAGAGTGATCTCAGTTTATTGGAGAAGACAAGGAGACTGGAGATCAGTTCACGAAGTCTAAATCGGGTTCTCAAGAATCGCCTCGAATTATTGGAAGTGACGAGCATATGGAATCAATATTAGTGTCGATGGGGTCCTGACTAAACCATCCACGTGTCCCCATCTCAAAGGTCAAGAAGAGATCGAGAATGGAAGAATGACACGAAGGTCAAACAAGGAATAAAGGGAGTGTAAAATAGTAGAAGGCTGCAAATGACAGTGGGTCAAAGGAGGATTCAAATAGAATAAAGTGAAGAAGACACCCAATGTGCAGGACTGATCTTTGAACCTTAATCTAATTCAGACAAACACAAAACAAGGATATGCTCACCCACTCAATACATGTGAAGCCGTAAGAGTTTGGCTATTTTTATCTTTTCAATTTTATTGTTATTTTCAAGCAATCTTATTACAAGTCCTTAAGTACGCTAACCCTATAGGAGTGTGTGTACTACAGGACAAGTGCCCCGTACTTCTTCCACCTCCTTTGTAACATGTGATCTGCGCACTGATAGGTCCTTGAGCTCGTGCCTGGGTGGCTACTTAGCCAAAGAAATATAGAGGGGAAGACGATAGGCGAAACTAATACTTAGGACCTCGCTCGCAATGGAATCACCTGTACGCGTGCAAGGATCTACTCAAACGCAAATCGATGAGACAAACACACCTGTGAGGGTGTGGTCTAAGTTCAGTACTTCATACCAAGTCAGATGCTCCACACAAGGCGGGGATACCACTCTCTACAAGGCCCTACTCTATCATGTACGATAGAATCACCAATACTTCGCCAACCCAGGTGATAATCAAGGCACCATAGATCGAGATTTGGGCTCTTATCCATAACGGGTCGCGCCTCACTCTGTCTGGAATGTACCTAAAAATAATGCGAGCTTTATGAATCCCAAACAATGAATGGTTTATTATGAATTTTAATTAAGGTAAAGTTTATTTAGGAGCACCTTTTTAAATTTTTAGATTTACATTTTTTAAGTATTTTTCAGAGCAAGCTGCCTAACAAAATTTTTGTATTTTTCCTTTATGTCCTAAGTGATATAAACAAAGAGGGGAGAGGATGGAAAAAGCCATGCAAGTCGTCACTAAGATGGAAAGCTCACCTTAGTGACTAATGATGCATGCAAAGATAGAATTACTTACAGTTCTTCCCAGCTCTCTCCATGCGGGATGCAAGGCCGAATTGAAATAATTACACTATATGGCGATATGCAAAAGTGAGAAAACGTCCTAAACAAAAGCCGCTATTATCAAGAAGAATGAAATGCTAATTACTCATAAATGACTTCCAAAAGTCTGTTATCTGAAGTGCATCGGTATCCACCATAGTGGATCCTGCAAGCATTGTATAGAACTTCTCTCAGCGCTCGATCTCAAGTACAAATAATCAATAATTAATTTTTACTAAGTCCAAGTACGTACCACTTCAGACGCATGCAATATTATTAAGGCTTTGGACCAATCTACTGAGTCAAGTAACCTATTATATAAGGGCTCACTCACGAAAAACAAATATAAACAAAGGTAGAAAGCTCAAATCGCGTGAAATAAAAAATAAAGTAGATAAAACACAAAAAACCACGACGAGGCCCCTAGGTGAACATACATCCGAGCACTGGACCTCGCTAAGTGTGACAGTGACCAAATTATTTAAAATTAATTAAAAATAAAATGACACTCTCCCTCAAAAAAATGAAAATAAAATCTAAGTCTGGTCTGCTCTTCTCCTCCTCTTTGGTTCTTCCTCTTGCTCTCTCCTAGTCAACTCAAAAGGGAAAGACAACCTCTGCTCGTCTCGGGTGCACCCGCCTCCTAAGAGATGGTCGTTGCCAAGAGGTCCCTCGCAAGAAAAATAAACAAAGAAATGGTATTAGAACAGTCAAATAATTATCAATAATTAGCATGAGAAATAGAGGCAAATAATGAACAACTATATATACAACAAAATGTGCTACAATCCGTTGCTCCATGACAACGATGCCATTTGAAAGAGGGCTAAGAACGAGGGATCTCGCCGGTCGTGTACTCCACACAAGGTGGGAGCACAATCGTCAAAGTGACCTATGAGAACCTCAGACTCAATCTCAACAATCAACCCACATGGTATAAATCAATCAATGAGTAAGATGTGTGAATCAAAATTTATTATAAACCCTACAAATAAATGAGCGTATAGCGACAAACAGAGTAGGGTGTTGAACATAGGGAACACAAGATATAACACTTAATATTATTTATAAATAAATACTGAATAAATAATACATGTATATATAACTATACACAATATTAATCGAAAAATTTAGGATTTAAATTTTATATTTATATATTTATACTTTTATTATTTATATAGAGTTTGATTTCTGATTTTTATATTTTTCTATTTTCTTTTTATATTTTTAGTTTTTTTATTTCTTTTTCTTTTAATTATCTAATTAGGGCATATAAGACTATATATATTATACGATAATATAGATATATATAACTAAAAATTACAGAATTAAATAATTTTTTATTTTAAATATTTTTTATTGTTTTTGTATTTTTTAGTGAATTTTGCTAATTTTTATATATTTTTAATGTAAAAAATATCCCAAATCAGGGAGTTAATAAATAACTGGAATTAAAATGAAGATTAAAAATGGAAAAATAAGTCTAAAATTCTTCAAATAAATTTTAATATATAGATAATAATATAAAGAAAATTAAGAGGTAGAAAAATATATTTTTGGGATTTTTAGGGATTTTTTAGATTTTTAGAAATGACTTTGGAGCTTTTTAATTTTTATATATTTTCTTTTGCTATTTTTTATAATTTTTGGTTTAAAGGTATTAGACACTATAATAAGTAGACACTATTTTTTGGATATTTTTAGAGATGATTTATAATTTTTTGGTTTTTTAGGACAAACATGGACTATCCGTGAAGTATTTGATTTTTAGAAAATAGGAAAAGGAAACAAAATGCTAATTTAATCATATAGCATGAACAGACATGTATCCAGGTACCTAATCCTTTTTTTTCATAATTTTTGGGGTAGGACTGATATTTTTAATATTTAGCTGATCATACACAAAAATGATTAAACTGGCCGGGGTGTTTTTGCAATTAAAATAAAACTTGAGGTGCAAAATGCAATTTAATCAGAACTTAACACTAATATTCAAACTTTATATACTAAATGATAATTAAAACAACATACAAGGGTTTTAGTGCAATATTTATAGCATAAAACGTGCGCACGCACGCGACTCTGACATGGACAAAAATGCAATAGCTGAAAAGTTCAAGGGGCATATGCAAATTGTCCACTACATTTTTAACTGCATAAAATATTATAGGATCTTTTAGAAATTAGAAAAAGTGCATGGGAGGTCAGTGAAAATTACCCACTAATCGATTCGTATCCAACCATCCCGGTGGTGCCATATGTCTGATCGTGCGGCCTAGCAACCGCATCGTTTCGCTTTGACTCTGTGGTCCAGATTAGATCTGGAGGAGGGATTCAATCGGACAGTACATGGGTCTCTTTCAGGTACACTAAGAACACCCGACAAGGTAACTTTGATTGTCAAATTCGTGCAGCTCAGGGGTCCAATCTCCTCGCTAAGTGGGGCGTTTCATTCCTGTTGTTCCTCCCTGTTGAATGGCACTCTCAAAATCGCTCCTGGTCCCAACGATGGGGAGCTAGATGCTCCTCCGCCTGAAGCTTCTCATGGATATTGAAGAGGGCCCATATGCCCTCCTTCTTCTGTTGTACCAACACGAGAAGAAGCCCCGAATCGAGGCGAGTGCCTCGATCCAAAAGATGAGGTCGGAAACCTCGTGGATGCGTGAATGGGTGCAACACCGACGATGCGACGGAAAGGAACTTCGACTCCTTGAATCAAGGCGTGATTCAAGGGGGTTTTGTGGGGAATCGATGGAGAATTCAAAGGGATTTGAGGTGGGGCGATAAGCGAGTCAAAACGTTGGGTATTTTACGATGAAATCAACCTGGAGCCCGATCTCCAGATTGATGAACAAATCAAATTACCACCTAAAAATGTGAATTAAATCCTAAATTGAGAACGAAAAAGAAAACTATGCTAAATCTATTACCTAAAATGCGCAGAAAATGGGTCTCAACTGAGTTGGGGGCCCTGTAGCAGAATCAACTGAAGCGGCTCTAACGGTGGGGGGATACGACTCGACGACCATCCTCCTCGGTGTAGATCGACACCTGGAGCTTCCTCTTACCAAGATGGATGTGTGTGAAGGGATTTAAAGGGCTTAAATAGGCCGAAGATCGATCAAAAAGCAAAAGAAGATCTGGGGGGTCTATTTACATACGAGTTTTGGGGGATTTTCAATGGTTGATTGCGTGAATATGGGTGGCATTAGGTGGAGATTCGAAGACGGGCGTGAGTCTAGGACGGAGAGGCTACATGGTAGTGAAGGTCTCGAGGAAAATGGTTGAAAATGGAGGCGTAGAGAAATCAGTGAAGTGGCGTGCTCATGACTCCTGACAGAAGTAAGAAGGGGGTAAGGTACAATTGACCTAGGTCAATGAATGGAGGTGCCTGGTTGGTCCACGTGGACCAACATGAAATTATAAGGAAAAAATACCTTGGAAAATGGATAATAAATAATATATGATTTTATTATTTTTATATTATAAAATGAAAAGTGTTTTAATTTTCTGTAGTATTTTATACTTATTCTTGTGTTGGAAAGAGACTATACAAAGGGATCTCAATTTTTTGGATGTATGCCCGAGATTGACCCAAGATAGATCTGAATGGAGGCAAATAATCCATGTAGCCGACCCTACTTAATTGTGGGAAAAGGCTTTGTTGTTGTTATAGATGATTTTATACTTATTTATACATATTTTTTTGAGGTGTTTTATTAGAGATTGCTTTTTACAAGTATACATATAGGTATTTTCATCTATATTTTGTAATATTTTATTTTTATTTTTATTTTCGAATTTATTATTTATTTGATAGTTTATATAATTATCATTTATTTTTTTGTGCATAAATGTATTTTTATTATATTTTTTATAAAATATTTACACTTAAATAAATAGGTATGTTTATTACATAGATCTATGTATCGTATATTCATCTATACACTTAGTATACATATTTTATTTTAATAAGTTATTTATGGTTTTATTTTAGTTTTAATATGTACATATATTATAAATAATATTTACAAAATTATAAAAATAGGATATTATAAAAATAATAATGAATAAATAAAATGAATGTTTTATTCAGGTATATTGTACAATAGGGATCCAAAACCTAACTTTCATACCTTAAATCTAAAAAATATGAAACCACCTTCATTAAATAGCTTATTAAAAGTTATACAAAAAATATGATTTTGATACATTTTGAGTTCTTATTTGGGAGATATGTGTATGTGAAGTTTGGATTTTAAGATTTTATTTTGTGTATAAAATGTACATTGTATATTATTTTTGTATGAAATAAATTTTGTATTTTTCTATATATTTTGTCTACAATTTTCATATACTAAGTTTCTTTATTTGAGATGTAAATAATAAATAATAAAATAGGTCTCAAAAAGTAATTATTGGCCTATTTTGTAGAGTGATCCGACTGTGGTTTCTGTACAATTAAACAGCATATCTCCCTCTACTTTATTTCTTGTCGACTAAGTCACCATGACGACTGAGCTCGGGATCTAGGGTCACTTCAGTGTCCTTGACACTTCGTCTTTTTCTTTTCTTTTCTTTATTCTTCTCTTTTGGCAATAAATACAACAAATGCATAGTATTTTATGTATTATTTTCTATAAATTAATGATTTTTGACAAATTAACGATATATTCATGCATTCAGGTAGGCTTTAAAGGCCGAAATGAAAGAATAAAAGTGATGAAATGGAGATTCATCAATGAGGTACCTGATGGTGGTATGGTCAGTGAAAATGGTAACCTTAGATCCTAAAATGTGGGACCTAAATTTATCTAAGGCAAATACTAAAACTAGCATTTCTTTCTCTGTAATGGTGTAATTCTATTGGGTGGAATCCAAAGTCTTGCTAGCATAGTGTATGTATGGAAGGTCATCCCTCCTATGTCTTAAAACAACCCTAACGGCAAAATCAGAGGCATCCGTCATGATCTCGAATGGGAGAGACCAATAGGGTGACCGAAGGACAGTAGCCTCTACAACAATATTATTGAGGGTTTCAAAAGCTGAAGGACACTTATCATAAATAATAAACTTGGTGTCTTTCGCTAAAAATCAGATAACAGTCGGGCAATCTTACTGAAATCTCAAACGAAACATCGGTAGAAACCGATATGCTTCAGAAAAGACCGTAACTACTTCAATTTGGATGGCGGATTGAGCTTCTTTATGATATCCACATTGGTCAGATCGATCTCCATACCCCCATTACAGATGATATGACTAAGGACCGTCTCCTGATCATCATAAAATGACTCTTCTCCCAAGAAAGAATGAGGTTAACTTCAGCGCATCTCTGAAGAACACAGTCTAGGCTAGAAAGACAGGAATCGAAATCATCGCCATAGAATAAAAATCATCCATGAAGACCTCTAAAAAGTTGCCCACCATGTCCACATAGATCGAAAGCATGCACCTCTAGAATGTAGCTGGGGACTTACATAATCCAAAGGGCATCTGTCTAAAATCATGCGTTCCGAATGGACATGTGAACATCGTCTTTTCCTGGTCTTCAGGTGCAATGGCCACCTGATTATATCCCGAGTACCCATTAAGAAAGCAATAATGTCTCTTCACATCTAATCTCTCGATAATTAGATCAATAAACGGCAGTGGGAAGTGATCCTTCTTCGTTGCCTGATTCAATCGTCTATAGTCCATAAAAACTCGCCAAGAAGTCAGTACTAGGGTAGCGATCTCCTCTCCTTCCTCATTAATCACTGTAGTGATATCCATCTTCTTGGGTACCACATGTAGTGGACTTATCCACTTAGAGACGGAGATGGGATAGATAAAATCGATGCTCCACCACTTGGATATTTCCTTCATAACCACCTCTAGAAGATTCGGTTCAACCTATACTGAAACTCAGGAGATGCTTTGGCATCATCCTCGAGAAAAATGTGGTGTGAGCACAGAGCCGGACTAATACCATGGAGATCTGCTACTGACCACCCGGTTGCCTTGCGATTCTTTTCAAGAATGTCCATGAGACGAGATTCTTGCTCTTTGGTCAGATCGGATGCGATAATGATCGAAAACATTTTAGGTTCTCCAGCAAGGAATCGGTATTTAATGCTCTAAGGTAAAGATTTAAGCTCAGAGGGAGAAGGAACATGGGGAGCTGGTTTGGTGAGGGCATGGGTATAGGCTACTAAGTCGGTGTGTGTAAGCTCATCCTGCTCTGACTCTGATTGATCTGGAGATTGCTCATCTGATAACTGATTATTCTGAACTAGCTCTGTCTCTAGGCTAATTGTTGGCTCAACAGAAGAATTCTGAAGTGAAAGAAATTCGACAAAGCACTGCCAATCGGCATCCTCTTAATCTGACCGAACTAGAGTCTGATCTATCTCTTACTGACACTGCTAATTGACATTCATTTCTGACTAGAAGGGATCAAAAATTTCATCACAGATTGTAAAGTTACTGGAATCGTCTCTAACATCCTCATCACTAATCGGATCCAAGACGGTGCTATCCAATCTCCCATCATCTAATATCTGAAACTTGGACTCTCCTGAAAGTGTGAAGAAAGATCGTGTACTCGGTTCGGCCCATACTACTTCATTGTCTATCTGCATAAAGTCGCAGTCCTGATGACTATCGAGCTCGTCATTAGACGCTCTCTCTGACTCTACTAATCGGGCTTTAAGGTCCTGGATCATCTCTATATGTATACTCTTGCCCTAAACACAAAAGTACACCTTCCCGATACCATAATCAGATACAAACTTTGTTGTTGCCAGAAAAGGTTGTCCTAATATGATCGGGTCATGAACTTCCATGTCCAACACGACGAAGTCCACGAGGAATTGCAAACCGTGAATGTTGACAATAACGTCCTCAATTAATCCCTTTAGCCTCGTGACCGATTTATCAACAAACTATAAGACCATCCTATTTGGTCGAAGAGATACAAACTCAAACTTATCGAGTAAGGAAGAAGGAAGGAGATTAATTTATGATCCACTATCTAATAGTGTGTGATCTAATATCTCGCATCTGACATAAATGCCTGACCTCTTGGCTGGAAGACGATTTTGGATGGCATGACATGTTTCCTTGGTCAACACATGAATCTATGAGCAGTGATTGCGCTGCCTCTTCTTTCTATGAACTGTAGTGCATTCCTTGAGACCTTTTTGTAGAAGAGGTATGTGTGGCAAGACTTCCGAAAGAGTGATCTGGATGGTGAATTTGTCTAACATCTCTTTCGTCAAATTAGTCATTTGAGTTTTTTTGGGATTTTCCTTTTTATCTCCTTTTTACAAGCAGATTGCTTGGGGAAAAGGAATATGTACATCCTCCCTATCAGTATATACATCTCTCAACTGTTGAATCAATAGTTGAATCATAGAGGCAAGTGCTTGGATAAATATCTAAAGAGTTAGACCGAGGACTCATCAAGCACCGTCAAATGATTATTAAGAGATGATCTCTAGCCTGAGTAGGAAATGACAATCCTTTCTATAATGGTTTGATATCTAACCGACCTCTTGATACGTGTCCTATGCAAAGGAATAGAGATTCAGAGGTGTTAGATAAGTTAGTTCAAAGATTTGACCTAACGAGATCGAGATTACCAAGACCTATGTCGTATGCTGTCATGTATATGCACACACCCTCTGACTGGAGACAAATGTGTTGCTATATGTTTGAGTATGTACATTTGGCAGACTGATAGGTTGATGATCTAATCAAGGTCTATACACCAGCAAGCTGGTGTGCATACAAGAGCATATGAGTAATATGATCTCTCAAAGGGATCATACATGCATTACTGAACCAGAAGACGTGAGCTCACTCATGATAAATTGGGAATTAAAATCCGTGCACAGTTATCTCGCTTTGGATGCTTGATTGAATTTGTAGGTTTGATATATGCTTTTGGAAAGTAGAGTCAGAGCGAGCATACATGGAACGTACAATCACCATGTCCTTATCTCCAAGTATCCGCGGAGAAAGCACATTATTCTTGACAGAGTTTAGGAATAATTCATAGTTCATAAAGCAACTGAGCATTGAGCAAAATGAATAATTAAATGTGATTTAATTATTATGAACAATATGAATTTGATTCATATTATTTGGGCATATGAGAATGGACATCCAAGATGATTAAATATGATTTAATTATCAAAGGTGTGAATAATGTGGATAGTACTATCCATATTATTCATGGATATTATAAATGTGATTTACATTATATTAGAGAGAGTTAATTGTAATTGGTATTTACGAATTAAATGTTGATGTGAATTGAATTCACATTGGATAATTAATTGTAAATACAATTTAGATTTTATTTCGGTTGTGTGAATATGATTCACAATTATCAATGGCGTGAATGAAATTATCACAAAATAATTTGGAATTATTTTAGTGATGGATTTTACAACAGAAGTTGTGGCACATATGGAATATTTGGTGATATATTAAATCTCACAAATATGGAATGAGGGAGCCATCTTCCATACTAAGAGGGTGGACGGCCACCATTGAGCTCTCAACTTGGAGGCCATCCCCTCTTTGTAAGGAAGGAGGCTTGCCCTCCTTTCAAGTAATTCCATGTTTGTTTCTTTGATTTAAATTGTATTATATGGATTGATTTTCAATATATTTAATTTAGTTTAAAGACAACAAATTATTGTTGTAAATTTATGCAATAAAAATCGTGGTCATCGATTGAAAGCACAAATCAGTGTCAACCAATGGATTTGTGTGAGCACATGGATTGCGATCCATGGACAACCAATTAGTATGAACAGAAGGGATTCCCTAGACTTTTAATTTTACACAAGATGAAAAATAAATCTCTCTATCAAATTATTATGACCGTCCCCTCTCTACCTCAACAATGTGGCCGTCCTCTTGTTGACCTAGAGATTCTTGTATCTGCCGCATCGTTGTTATGCTACTGGATTGACTTCTCATGGATCTCCTCCATCTTCGACTTATCTTGCTCGTGAAGAAGGCATCGGATTTCATGAGATGAAATCAGGAGACTCCTCGCTCGGATCATCAATATGGATTGCAGGAAGCACGTGATTCATCCTCGCACCCGCAAGTACGATCTACATCAGATTGAACTTGAGACAAGATGTCTCTTCGTTTAGATACATGATCACAAGCATGCTTCAAGAGGTAAACCTAATACCCATTTACGATCTAGATGAAACGATCTGAGAAGTGTTCTTGGATAATGTAGTTTGATCCATTTAAATTTTAAATTCCGCTACCTCGAGCAACTAGTATGACTAGTCACTCTGGATCGCATATGATACAATCTTCATGCCTTTATGATGCGCTTAAGACGTTCTCCATAACCTTCATAGATAAGTTCGAAAAGATTGACGAGTTGACCCAATGTTTGAGTGACATCAAGACATAGATCATGTACATTCAAGAGGTACAGGTTGCTTCTACACCACCTTCACGGTCATAGGGTGATTCGGGGGGCCCTACTCCATGTACTCAGACTCAGACGCATCATGTTCATCATATCCATTCTGAGTCAGCACACCATACTTCCTAGTACTAGATGCAATTGCCACCATCTTCTGATACACATATGGTGGTCTATCAGAGTGATTAGCCCACTGCTACTTTCCCACCATACAATTTAGAGTAGCATGAGCCGTTGATTGAGGTCAACGTGACTGGGTACAACAAGTACCCACAATAGCCAGGGATCCATGATGACCACCCTAGTTTCTGTTGGTCTACAAGAGGTGCTTCATCCCAGCAACAGCCTCAGGCATATTTATGGAAGAGTAGAGAGCAGCCCTAGTCCAGTCCTCGTTCACCATAATAGAGTACACAGTGGAGACATGTTGCACATCTAGCTTAGTACTCTTACACACAACAGCCTCATCATTCTTATTCCCAACATCCTCAGTTCCAGAGAAGCAACTCATCCGTGTCTCATCCTTCTTCTTATGAGAACCCAGCTTTAGAGGATCTCGCTCGCATGATTTCAGAGCAGCGGATAGCTTTTAGGCGAGAGATGGATGATTTCAGACATGAGATGATGAGATCGTCAAGGGCAAGGCTACCATTCTTGCTCAAATAAAGCCCAACCCAAACAATCTGAAGAGGAAGTCCATGCAAGTACAGTTGACAGAGTCTACCATCCTGAGTAAGGTACATGATGATGTTCCTTCTTTATTTAATGTTGATTTTGTGACACTTAAGAGTAGTAGAGTTCAGCCAAGAACACCTCATCTAGGCAAGGAGCGGATGCACATGCAGATTCAGGCGAGCCAGATGAGCTAGAGAGCGGTGTTGATGCTGCTATACTAGTTGCTGATAGTGGTGCTGATGCCACCAACCCTGACAATCGAGAGGATGGTGCTTATGTCAACTTACTTCTAGCTGCAGACAGTGGTATTGATGCCACTAGACTTGTTGAGACAGGGCACGATATTGATGTTGCTATTCTAGATGCTGATGGTGGTGCTGATACCACCAAGTTTACTTGTACATATACACCTGCTAATTTTCCTTCATTCGTATTCAGTGATGAAGATAGAAAAATACAAAACAAAAATTCCAAGAAGAAAATTAAAAGAATGGTTTCTTCTACTACTAGTTCATTTTGTGGTGATGGTGATCATCTGATCGATGCTAGTCACATACATGTGAGGAGACCTCTTCTTTCTGACCCTCATACTTATGAGGAGGGTTCATATGTTCCTTTTTCTCAAGAATTAGTAAAGGGAAATAATAAAGAAAATCCCAAAAGAGAACTCTTATGGAGTTCAACGAGAGCATGATTGACAGCTTCCATATCCAGCTAACTCTTTCAGAGGCCTTGGCACATATCCCTCTCTTCTAGAAGAGCCTTAGAGAGAATACCATAATCGATAGGGAGAAAAGGTGCAACAATTATTTAGAGATCCATATGCTCAACAAGGCAACTTGTTATGCCATCCAGAACCGTCTTCTAGCTAAGAGACCAGATACAGGAGCTCCATATGACAAATGCCAGATTCAGGAGTAGAGATTTGATGTACTCTTTGAGACAACGATTCCTCGATTAACCTTCTTCCTTCTTCTTTGCTCGACAAGTTCGAGTTTGGACCTCTTAGACCAAACAAGGTTGTCTTACAATTTGCTGATAGATCGGTCAAGAGGCGTAAGGTGTTACTCAAAGATGTTGTCCTTACCATTCAGGGTTTGCAATTCTCCATGGACTTTGTCGTGTTGGACACGGAGATCCCTGAATGTGTGACTGATACCCCAATCATATTAGGCCGACCTTTTCTGGCAATTATATAGGCAGTGTCTGATTATGATAACATGAAGTTGTACTTTTGCAACGGGGGAGAGAGTATACAAATAGAGATGATAGAGGATTCCATTGCCAAAGCCAGCTCAGAGTAGACATCAGATGCAGATCCAGACATCCACCATGAGTTTAACTTTGTGATTACAGATGATGAAGCAGTTTGGGTAGATCCAGTTTCACATTCTCTTGTCACAACTTCAGATTCATTGGTTTTTTAGTTACCAGCTGATGAAAGTTCAGAGAGCACACTTGTGGAGCAAGATACTTTTGAGGCTGAGGAAGCATATTCTGGTACTGTCACATTTAAAGATGATTATGTTGATCCCACCGAGTTAGAATTGAATGCTGATTAGTAGTATTTTGATGAGTTCCTGACTTTCACCGTTCCATTATCAGGCATGGAGACTATTATAGAGAAGTTCCGCTAGTTGTTTGATGATCCGCCTCCGTCCTAGTCATATTTTGAGCATGTCGATCAGCAAAGACTTAATGACGTTTCTTCTTCACTTCCGATCTCTTCTACAAATCCTACAACCAGTATGGGGACTGAGCTAGTTCAGTCATGTCAGTCATTAGTTGGTCAGTCTCCATCAGATTTAGATGGTCAGAGAGAGTTTTCACATATAGATCGGGTTGCATTCACTCAGACCCTTGAGAAGCAAGATTGACCTACTCCCACCCACCTGGAGTTGAAGTCGTTACCATAGAATATGGCCTACCGATTTCTTACAGAAGAGTCCAACATGTTTCTAGTCTTAATCTCTTCTGATTTGAATAATGACCAAGAATCTCTCCTTATGGAGGTTCTTGAAAGAAACCGCAAGGCGATCGGATGGTCAGTATCATATCTCCATGGGATTAGTCCGGCCATGTGCTCCCACCACATCTTTTTAGAGGACGATTGATGAATCTCCATTTAATCATCTTTATTCTATCATTTTGGCTATAAAAACCCATTCTAATGCATGTAAATAGCATTACTTTGTATAAATTAATGTTCATATTTATTCCCTTTATTGTGTATCAAATATAGTTTTTAATGCCAAAATGATAGAATAAAGAAAAGAAACGAAAAATATTAAAATGCCAAAAGTATTTTATGACCCTAAACTCTGAGACCTAGGCATCTTTATGATTGATCGACAAGGAATAAAGTAGTGGGAGATAAGGGCCAATAAACCAATAAAATTCCCTTTTATTTATTCTTCAATAAGTCCTTTTTGGGACCTATTTTATTTTCTATTCTTTATACACAAAAAAAAGAAACTTTGTACATGAAAGTTGTAGATAATAATATATAGAAAGATACAAAATTAATTTCACATAAAAATAATATACATTGTACTTTCTATACTATAAATAAAAAGTAAAAACCCAAACTTCCCATACCTATATTTTCTCCATATGAACTCAAAATGTACAAAAATCACTTTAATTGTATATAACCTTTAATAAGCTATTTAATGATAGTGGTTTCATTAAATTTGGAGTTAAGATGCAAAAGATAGTTTTCGGACCCATATTGTATAGTATACCTGAATAAATACTCATTTTATTCATTATTATTTTTATAATTTGATATTTTAATAATTTTGTAAATATTTTTTATAGTATATATACGTATTTAGAATAGAATAAAACCATAAATAAAATACTAAAATAAAATAATATACAAAAAATACATAGATGAAATACCGATAATTCTACATATATATTATATACTTATATTTATTTAAGTGTACATAATATATTAGAAAAATATAATAAAAACATATTTATGTTATAAATATACAAATTTAAAAATAAAATAATAAAATCAAAATACAAAATAAAAATAAAATATACAAAACATATATGAATATACCTATAAATATACCTTTAAAAAGTAACTTGTAATAAATAAGCCCATAAAAATAAATAAAAAACATATTATAATACTAAATAAAATAATAAACACTTTTTATTTCAAAACTTTAATTTAATAAAATCATTTACTATTTATTAATTAATTTACAAATAATTTTGGCTGGCCTTTTTTCTGGTTGGTCTACGTGGACTATAAATGATTGAATCGGGCGACCAAGAAGAATTACTTCCCACTTCCATTCATTGATCAGATTATTAAGATATTAGTTGGGAAGAGTCATTATTGCTTTCATAACAGGTACTCGAGATATAATCAGGTGGCCATTGTGCCTGAAGACTAGGAAAAAATGGCATTCACCTATTTGTTCAGAACGTATGCTTTTACACAGTTGGCCTTTGGTTTATGTAATGCCCGCTGACTACATTCCAAATGTATATGCTTTCCATTTTCTCGAACATGATGGGTGAATTTTTGATGGTCTTCATGGATGACTTCTCTGTCTATGGAAATGATTTTGATGCTTTCCTATCTAGCCTAGACTATGTGCTTCAACGTTATGTGGAAGTCAATCTTATTTTCTTGGGAGAAGAGTCATTTCATGATGACTCAGGGGATGATACTTGGTCAAATCATCTCCAACAAGTGCATGGAGGTTGATCCGGCCGAGGTAGACATCATTAAGAATCTCAATCCACCGTCCAATATGAAGAAGTTATAGTCTTTTTTTGGGCATGTCAGTTTCTACCGACAGTTCATTCATAACTTCAGTCGAATTGCCCGATCGCTTCTTTATATTCTCACGAAATACACCAAGTTAATTGTAGATGATAAGTGTCTTTTGTTATTTGAGACTCTCAAAAATCTGGTTGTACATGCATCTATCCTTCAGCCACCCGATTGGTCTGTCCTACTCGAGATCATGACGGATGCCTGAAATTTTGCTGTAGGGGCTATTTTAGGATAGAGAAGGGATGGCCTTACATACGCCATTCACTACGCTAGTAGGAATTTTGATTCCACCCAACGGAATCACATTGTTATAGATAATGAAATGCTAGTTATAGTCTTTTCTTTAGACAATTTCATATCTTACATCATTGGATCCAAGATTACAATTTTCAGAGACTAAATCGCCATTAGATACTTAAAGGATAATAAAGACGCAAAGGCATGTCTTACTATATGGATCCTTCTACTTCAAGAGTTTGATATTAAGATTAAGGATAAGCCTAGAGTAAAGAATGTTGTGGTGGATCACCTTTTTAGATTACATATTCATGAGACTTCTGAGTTCACATCAACTATCACTGAAACTTTTCCAGACGAGGTGATTATTGCTGTCACATCACTTCCATGGTATGTTGACATTGCGAACTATATTGTTGCTAAGAAAATTCCACATGGTTGGACCAGACAACGGCTTGAGACCTTCCTTGCGAAGGCCAAGTCATACCATTATGAGGATCCCACCCTTTACAATGAAGGGATAGTGACTAGTGTTGGTGTATTCCTCAGGAGGAACATCACAGTGTCCTCCCCTATTGTCACAAGCTGGAGGCAGGAGGACATCATTCTGGGAGGTGGATGGTGCAGAAAGTTCTTCAATCAAGGCTTTGGTAGCCTACGCTCTTCAAGGATGCCGATGCCATTCGTGAAGATTTGTAATGACTGTCAGAGGATGTGTATTTGTGGAAATAGAGACATAATGTCGATGCATCTCATTCACTTATGTAAGGTTTTTAACGTATGAGGTATTGATTTTATGGGCCCATTCCCTAAGAGTCTTGGATTTGAGTACATTCTGTTGGTCTTGGATTATGTAAGTTATTGGGTTGAGTCTATCCCCACCCAAACTACTGATGCGAAGATAGTTTGCATATTTTTGAGGAAGAATATCATTTCGCGGTTTGGCGTGCCTAGATTTTATATTTCTATGGGGGTACTCATTTCATCAACAACAAGGTAAGGGCCCTTGCTAACGAGTTCAGTATTGACCATCAGGTAGCTACTCTGTATCATCCATAGACGAATGGTCTCACTGAGGTCTCGAATAGGGAGATCAAGATGATATTGCAGAAGGTTGTCTGCCTAGACCGAAAGGATTGCTCACAACTTTTGAACATGGCACCTACGGCTTTACCGGATTCAACTCGTTTATTGGAAGTCATGCCGCTTACCTATTGAGATCAAGCACACATCATTATTGGTAGTTACAGAGAATTCTTGGATCCAGAGAGTGTAGGAGATCAGATGAGAGTAGAGTTGACTACCCTGGAAGAGTTACGTGATACAACCTTCTCGTGTAGCCAACATTGTAAGGATAGAATGAGCATGATGCACATATTAGCCATCAACAGTTTGAGCCGAATCAGAGAGTATGGATTTTCGATGCAAGAATGAAGTTATTTCTGGGGAAGTTACAGAGCAAGTAGAAAGGCCCATTCATAGTCAGAAAGGTGTGCGACAATGGTAGCATTGATATATCTGAGTTGTCTTCTGAGTCCACCTTTCAAGTCAACGGTCAATGCTTGAAGAATTTTCTTTATCATGACCCGTTGACCGTTGATGTTTCCCCGATTCATTTTGTATGAGATGTGTCCTTTGATTCTCATTTGTTGCATCTCAAGCCTGCTTCACTCTTCTGTTCCGTCTCTTTGTATATATGTGTTTTCTTTTATTTTCTTTCTTTCTTCCATTTTGTCAAACACCCCAGGTCTCGTTGGGATTTTTTCTATACTTAGGATGCACTTTATCCTAAGTATAGGGGGTGTTGAACCTGTGTTATTCATATTTATATTTGTTCTATTACCTCTATTTTGTTGCCTATACTTATGGACATCCGACCCAAAGTATATGGGAGGAAATATCTGTTTTTCATTTCTTTGATTGTTCCCTCGCTTGTCCCTCAACTGTCAATATTATCTTCTATACTTAAGGATTTTTTACCCTAAGTATGGTGGTGGGGGGGAGGGACAGGCCGAGTCATTGATTTTGTGTACATTCTCTTCCTCAGTCTTCCCCATTTGTACAATCTTCTATACTTGGGATTATTTGATCCTAAGTATGGGGGGATAACTGACTTCTATTCATTTTATTCTTTATTTTTTGAGTCATTGTAATATAGGATTCTTTTTACTTTTCTATACTTAGTACGAGTTATGTATTCCTTTGTCGCTTCTTGGTCACTATGAGGATATAATTCGAGCTAAGTATAGGGGATGTTGTATGTATTGTATATATATTTTAGCCATTACTCATACTTTTGTGTGTTAATAATATGGCTAATAAAATTGGAATAAAATTGTTTTTTAAAAAATGATTTGTAAAAATATTTGAAAACTCTTTTGTAAAATTATTTGTAAATATTTTTGTAAATTGTTGTATAAACTATTTGTAAAAATTCTTTGTAAAAACCTTTGTAAAATTATTTTAGTTGATGTAAAATTATTTTGTTTGTAAATTGTTTTAAATTATTTTTTATCAAAAGTATTTATATTGTAAAAATATTTTTAAAATGTTTGAAAAAAAAAATCTTTATAAAATTGATTTGTAAAAGTTTGTAAATTATTTTTGAAAATGTTTGCAAATTTTTTTTGTAAAATTTTGTACAATGATTTGTAAAAATATTTTGTAGTGGTTTTGTAAAATAGTTGTAAAAAAAATTGTAAAATAGTTTGCAAAATTATTATTTCACCCTGCTTAGAAATAACATGTTTGTAAATATATGTTTATACTTGTTGTAGAAATGCTTGTAAATCGCCCTTGTAATAACCTTGTAAAATATGTGAATAAAATTCTTTTATTAATGAAATTCTCTGCATAAAATCTGTAATTAAAACTTGTATATGAAATTCTTTATTTGTATATAAAATTCTTTCGTAGATAAAATCCTTTGTAAAATTTGTACATAAAATTTATAAATAAAATTTCATTTTGTAAAATCTTGTATAAAATGTGTATAATCTTGTATATGTTTTTGTATAAAATTCTCTGTAAATGCACTTGAAATTCTTGTAAATATGTATAATTATCTACTAAAAACACCATAAAAAATGTAAAAGTTAAAATCCATAAAAATTTGCAAAATTCTCTAAAAAGCTTTTAAAAAGTTTGTTCTTTTCTTTAAAAAAAGTGTTTTGTTTTTCTTGCATTTGCATTCGCATTTTTCAGAATGAAATTGATGCTTAAACTAGTTTGGAATAAAATCAAAGAATGGAGCTCAACTAAGACATTAATCCTTTTAATTTCGTAGGAACCTTATAGGAAATGGAGTTGAGACTTTTCAACTCATAGCGACTTAATTCTTTGAGTCCATAAGACTATGTTCACATGTCATATTGATTGGTTTAAGTAGAATAATTCATATACATGCATGGTTCTTTTAGATAGTGACCTAACTTGGATAAGCACTTTGTGCGCAGCTCTTCATTGATGAGGTGGTGAGGGGTAGAATCCTCTGGCAAGAGACGCACACGAATGGAAACATATGCAGTCACCTTGAGTAGCCAGTGCACCCTAACCTAGTCTAGTGGCATGGAAGTCTAAAGACGGGAGCTGTGGATTGAAATAAAGCTTCAGATGAGGGATGGTCTATTGGCACAATTTTTTTCTAAGACCCCAAAATATGTGCGGAAAGAAATATTCTATATCCGTCGGGGCATATTAAGATCAATGCAGTGAAAGGATTATTTACATCAAATAGAAGCCAAATGTATTCCAAAAAAAAGAGAGAATGCACATATTGACCACATTGGTCCAGCTTCAGAGAGACTACATATCCTAGTGGAGACTTGGCTACACTTGCCGGCTTCACAAGGAGATGTGGCTACACTGGCCACACTCCACTTCTCTTCTTATTCTTAATTTTCTCACCAATTCGATTGTGTGCACAACACGTACCTAAGCATAGAAGGAAATACATGGCTCCTCGAGTAAAGAGTAGCTAGACTGAGGAAATAGGATCACCTTACTAAGAGAAGGTTGTTCTTTTTAGTTCTGATGTGGAGAGCTATATTTCACTCATACAGTACAAGTAAGATTCATAGTTATCAGAATTTGCATATGAGGACTTGTTTTAACCTGACTGTTGAGGCGACCTGAATAGATACTTATAGAAGTTAAAGGTTACTGAGTCTTAAATCCTATTCCAAATAAGGTTCTGCCAACCTATAAATCCAAATGTCTAACCAAGCTCCATACATTGATTTTATGAAGATAAGTTTAAAAATCAAAATTGTTCTAGTTTATTTCCTTTTTATTTCCTTGTTCTAGTTTATTTCTCACTTTAAAAAAGTCGCAAAGCTCACTTTATCAAATCAATATCTTCTCCATAAAAACTCAAAATAAATCAACCTCACTTTTATTGTATTCAAATTCATATAAGATTTAAAGTGAAAGTGGTTTCATTAAATCAGAGTTAAGATGTGAAAAGTGACTTTTTGGAGTGTATTGTACATTTGTCTGTATTACATAATGTGTGATTTTATTGCTTTATTTATTTTCTTTTATTTTCGTACATATTGTATTTTGAAATATGTGTATATATTTATTTTATCTATATAAAATGCAAATAAAAATCACAACAAATCAAAATAATAAAAAATTTCATGTAGATATTGTATATGTTTCACAAATCTATATTGTGAATAACTTTATTTATTTTACCTAATAATTTTTTCTAAAAAATGAAATAAAAATATATTTATAATCTTTAAATACTTTTGTAAGTGAATAAATTAATAAATTATATAATTTTTTGTAAAAATAAATTATTAAAAATCAATACGTCGTATATATACTATATATACCTATGAATAGATGTAAATATTTATCTTCTTCTAATTATTTAATTTATTTATATCATTAAAATAACCGTACGTAAGTTTAATTATTTTTTAACAATTTATATTTATAAAATTAATTTATTTAAATTCATTTGCTAATTTATTCTAATTCATTTACATTTTTACACTATTTTGTCTTCTAGCGGTTTTATTGTAGCGGGCAAGCAACCCATTGGCGGACCCGGGTTTGTTGACCCGGGTCAACTCCTCCTAAGCCCAACAGCCTGAATAAACCTTTATCACCAGTTGTTTTTATTGGATTTTTCTCGCATGATCCGCTAATATTCTTGTTGGACATGCAAGCCAACAACGAGCCATTACGCAATAAATGTTATTGCAAAATTCATTCCCTGATATGAAATGAAGAATAATCAATTTACATAATTGGTCCTGTAGTACAATTGGGGTTATGTACCATGGCTATCTTAATGATCACACATCTGTTGATTCAATTGTTGAATCATAGAGGCTAGTGCTTAGATGAATATCTAAAGAGTTAGGTTGAGTACTCATCAAGCACAACCAAATGATTATTAAAAGATGATCTCCAGTCTGAGTAGGAGATGACAATCCTTTCTCTCAAGGGATGATATCTAACCGACCTCTTGATGCAGGTCCTCTGCATAGTAGCTTCAACTCTAGCAAAGTTGAATCATCAGGTACATCAGGTTGAACAACCACTGAATCTGGATCTGTGCTGCATAGTGGAGATGACTCATCTGTAATGTGGTCCACCAACTAAATTGAATAATAAGGAGTCAGATTGCTAAAGAAACATGGTAATTCAACCAAAATCACGTCCGACTCATAATCTGATTCCCTTGATTGTTCTAAAGGATAAGGAACCAACAAGTCCAAAGGGACTTCCAAGTCACCAAGGGAATAGGGAGATGCAGAACTCAAGATCTCTGGCAACGTCTCTTCAACTGCTATGTGTATATTGTCCTCTCCAGATGAGAGGGTCTCACTCTGTATTGTCAGGTTCTGAGCCCAAATCCCAATTGTGTTAACTACATCACAGTCTTCCTCTGAAAAGGAAGAGAAATATATGCTAGACTCTGAATCATATCACAACCATTTCATCTTCTTCATATGTAGTTCCACTTCTCTACCTAGAGAACGGAATTTCATCATCCATGTCAGATAATCGAATGAAGCTCCAGTGGTCCTAAGGAAAAGCCACCCAAGGATAATCTGACTCTCTCCAATGATTGGAGATGTCTATGTCAAGGACAGTGAAGTCCACCTTGTAGTGTTGTCCCTCAATTGAGGTAATGACATTCTTGACCTCATCCTTAGCCTTTTTCATCGACTTATCCACAAAATGAAGTAAATCTCTAGATCCGCATGAAGATCCCAACTTCAGTTTCCCATATAAGGTAAAGGGTAACAAGTTGATCGATGAGCCACCATCTAAGAGAGTGTATGCAAACGATATGTCATCAATATGACTCACCACATAATGTGCACCAAAATCTCTCTTCTTATGTGTCAACTTTTGATTCTTATATGTGTCAACTTTTGATTCTTAAGACAAATGGTAGTGGCAACCGAGAGAACATGTGTCCTGACATAACTATTCAGTTTCTTCTTCCTGACTTTGCAGGGTGTGCATCTCACCTTCAAGTATTTCTGAAATACATGATGACTGGCCAATACTCATCAAATGGCACCTTAAACATAATGTTATCTCTACAAAATCATGACATTTCAGGATCATCTTTTTAAATCTTATTTTTGATGTGCTTTCCTGTCGTAAGAGCAGAGGGGAAAGGGATATCTAAAAAAGGATGTGAAGACTCAGAATCATAAACAGAAACATGCACTTTATTATTCCTAGAAACTGAGTTTTTCACAACTGTCTTTTACATTTGGAATAACAACTGAATCATCTACTACAGGTTGGGGAATGCCTGCTGAATGTGCATTATCCTCAACCGAAGGTACAAGGTCCTCCGTAGACTCTGAATCTGATGCATGTTGTGTTGCTCTTGTACTCCTCCTCAATCTCCTCGTGGAAGTCTCTGCTCGCCGGTGATCCTCTCTGTGAAGATGCTTGGTGTCATCATCCTCTGAAGTCTCCTCAAGTTGAGTCTCAGACAATCCTCTCCATGTCCCTTGCCCGATCAGGTACGATAGCAGTCCATCCATTTCTGAGATACATATGATTTACACAATCAAACGGAAAGATCTCGTGCTCAGATTTGTGAGAATATGTGTAGTTTACCTGATCAAACTACTATTGCTGAGGTTTGTTTAGGCTGTTGGGATTAGCCTGAAACTGGGCGGGAATGGATGTAATAGGTGAAGTGCTCTCATCATGTTGACAAGAAATAGGTCGAGATCAACCCTCAAATCTCGTAATCATTCTTGTAGGAACGTAACTCCTTAATAATCTGTCTCTGAAAGTCAATGGTACCTGAAGATGAAGGCTGCTACTGTGAAGAAGAAGGCAAAGAAGAACGTGAAGATTGGCCCCGATGGCCATAGGATTGTTGTTGTTGGGTATGTTGCTGAACATGCGGGCCCTGCTAACCCGACTGGTACATCTGCTGACACCCATACTGCTACTGTTGCTGCCTCTATGCCTGGTAAGGAATATCTATAGAGCTTTGTGGTGCTGGAGGAGGCGTAGGAGTAAATGATGTGTTGCAGAAGGTCTGGGGACGCTGGTAGGAGAAATGGTCCCTAGAATTCCTCTTCCTAGTAGGGTCATTAGTGTACCATACACCATTTACCTCCCACACCCGGGAGGGCTCCTCAATAACTATATATATAGAAGGTGGTTGCTGCTGGAAAGGATGGGTTAGAGGCAGGACCTCTACCCTTGCCCGGGGTGGACCTGACATCTAATGCTCCTGAATATGATGTACACGGTAAACAGGAGCAGTAGATGCAGTCACAGAAGGTACCATCATCTTGGATACCTTATCAAAAAGCTCTTCCACCTACTTAGGTAGTTTGGATAAGTTGTTGTCCAACTCATCCATCCACATATCTATCCTCTCAACTAATGTTAATTTATCTTCTATGACGCCCATATCAAAAGGATCCACTGTAGCCTTTACTTCCCCACTGGATAAGAATGGAATGAGGGTCTCTAACTGAACTCTACTCATTGTTGTGCTCTACTTGTCTTGGCCATCCGTTCGAATATCTTCTAGACGGTGTCTGCACCTCTTGAAGCATAGTTGCCTCCACAAGCAACACTAACCAAACCCTGCACCTCAGGGTGTAGACCACAATAAACATACTGAACCAGGATGGTAGGCTCTAAGCCGTGACAAGGACACTTCTGTAAGAGATCCTTGAATCTCTCCGATGTATCACAGAAGGCCTCATTGGGAAGTTGGAAGAAACTCTTGATGCGTGAACGCATCAAGTTAGTTATACTCAAAAGGTAGAACTTTTCAGGAAGAGGTCCTTGAACTGCACAAAGGTAGTTACAACTACCCCCAGGTTCTGCATCCAATAATCAGCCTTATCCTTTAAGGCAAAAGGAAGGGCTTTGAGCCAAATGTAGTCTTCGCTAACCCTAGGATGCCTAAGGTTAGTATAGACCAAATCAAAGTTCCTAAGGAATGCGTATGGCTCTTTGTGTGCATTCCCATGAAAATGAGGCAACAAGCTGAGAAACTATGGCTTCAACTCATATTCAACTTCAGGCTCTACTGGTCTCAACCAATTAGCCATCTGATAGTGCCCATGGTTGTATGTCGTGTCCATTGGTGCATCTCTACATAACTGTAACTTCTTGGTTCTGCCCAGATTCTGCTCTCATAAGTGCTTGGTTCTGTTCGGATTCTGCTAACCTAGCTAATACTGCATGTATTGGCTCCACTCGCTCTTCCTCCCCACCATTCTGTTTCTTAGGAGGCATCTCTAATGTATCTTCGCCACCTTTATCAAACAAAGGATTGGAGTGAGATCTATATGAAGATAACAAAATCATATCGACTTAACCAAGACAATGATCTTCCTCGGTGAGTAAAGAAGAAAAAGGGTTGGTTGGGATGTACCCACCCCTAGGAGGGAATCATGATACACCGGTTCAAACCATGGGTTATTTCTAAATTGGGATGGTCCAATTGAAGAAGAAGGGAACTGGATCGGTGAAGACATGATATTTGGGTGGTTCAACGACAAGCTCGCAAAATCCGAGCAAATATCTGACCAATTATCTATCTTCGAATTTCAAGAGATACGGAAATTGAGCACACGCTCGATCCAAAAAGATTCTAGTACTACTAGGAATGTGAATGTGCGGACTTACTCACACAAAGCAATCAATACAAATCCCTTTGAATTGATTCACCAACTCAACACTGAAGGTCGGGGATGATGGCCTTGTTATCATGTCAAATTTGGTTTAGTGATTCAAAACAATCTTATGCAATCTCACAGGTGTAGTCCCTCAAGGTAGTTCAAGCTCATGCTGGCGGAACACACCAACAGGAACAAGACACTTCTTCTAATGGTCGGAGGCAAGTGCTTGCAGCAATAATAGGACCCTAAAATTGAGTCCAAGCGCTTAGGGCACAACTCCAAGGATTTTTAGCTCTATTCCTTAGGGTCTACGTCCTCATCCACTCGGTTTGGAGATAAGTACATGCAATCAATTAGGGTTTTAATGCCTGTAATACAAAGTTGCTTTTATTCCAAATTAATTTGATCAACTTGCATTAATTCAGTCTTGATTTTAAGATATTAAGTTATCACTTTGAATTAAGTGACCACAAGCATCGCCTAACGTAAAATCCCTTTTTCTTTTCCCTTAAGTTGGTAAAAATTGAGGGAGAAAGCGAAAAACAAAATGTAATTGAAAATCAATGATGCATGCAGTCATTTAGAAATACTTACATCGCTTCCCAGCACTCTCCATGTGGATGCATAGACTAAATTTTAAAATCTATCTATATGATGCAATTCGAGAAATTGCACCTAAGCAGAAGTTCTATTACATGTGAAGAAAACAATTTATTTTGACTTAGTACAACATATGTTATGTGTGTCTATTAATCTCCTAAGATTTTCACAATTGTGAATCTTATGATATTGTGGTGTGTCCTAAATTACAAAATAGATCAAGCAAAAATGACCTACGATATTGATCCACCCGTTGAGCACATGGTTTAATTTGCGTTCGTTGTAATAGGGGTACTTAGTGAATTGTTTAGAACCGAGAGAAGAATCTCTGTGAAGAGCATCTCGGCTTTAATTTATATCCCAGGCAAGTCCGGGGTCGAACACATGGAGGCAAAGGAACAACTTCGGGTTAATTCAGACTAATTAGATCTACACGTGGATTTTTTTTGTAATTTTTTTATGCGAATGCAAAATGTAGGTGAATTAAGACAACTAAGAAAGCACATAACGTAGCCAAATTAATTTTAATGTTAAATTAGTCCAATTTAACCAAATTGTATTTTTTCTAAAACTTAATCCAATGATGAATGTAGAACACATTTTTTTGAAATTGTAGGAATTAAAATGCAATGAGGAAAAATGAACACTTTTTATGGGTTTTAGCAAATTTTCACACAAACAGAATGTAAAAATTATGAAAAAATTATTAGAAATAAAACATGATGCAAGGATGTTACAGTAATATTTTTGGATTTTTCGGACAAAATATAAATTTTTATGGATTTTTTAATAGAAACAAAGTGGTAGTGAGTAATTAATTCCTAAAAAATCCACTTTATGAAATTAGCCAGAGTCTGAGTTATCTCAAAACGCTATTTATATGAGCAATCCAAGAGAGTTGAGATTTCGAAAAAAAATATGTCTGTAGATTTAATTAAAAATCAATTACTAAAATCACTCTACAATTTAATTAAGGCACAGGACAACTCCAATTAAGATGAAATTTGGACACTAATTAGACATCATTCCTGATTTTTGTGAAATTGTTCAAGCAACAGTGAGTGAGATATGAATTTAAGTACTCAAATTGGGTAAAATATGCAAAATTGCACTTGAACAATTTTAATTAATTAATCAGAATCCACAAAAATACAAATAAATATCCAGATGGTAGGGAAATAGTTGTTCAACATAATGACATTTTTCATTAAACAAAACAATGCAATATTGGCATCCAATTCAATGCATGAAGGGATATCCGTGCAAATTCTGTAAACAAAATAAACAAACAACTATATACATGGACCTTTTTGTAGTTACACAAACTATAAATAAAAATTGCAATTTTTACAATAATTAAAAAAATCAAATGAAAGGAAACCACCTTCTTTCTCCTGTGCACGATGAGGGTTTGGAATCGGGCGACGGAGGGCTGCATGCGCAGGGGTCCGATGGAGGAGGAGAGGAAGCTCGCGTGGTGGCGGAGGCTGCGCGGCCCGCACGGGGGAGAAGTTGGTGCGGAGGTACGTCTGTTGGAGGAGGACGGCTGGCTGCGCACGGCCGCGATCGACAAGGAGGCACGGGGGCGCGACCGCAGGCTGGAGGGCCATCAGTGGAGTCCATAGAAGGCTGGCAGGGGTAGCACCGTTGCTGGCGGTAGCTGCTGGAAGGGGGCGGCGAGCGGCTGCCTGCTGCTCCTCCTTTTTTTGTTTTTTTTTAATTTTTTTTGTTGCTGTGAATTTCTTTTTTTTATTTTTTACTTTTGATGGTGATGAGAATAATACGATGAAGATAGTGATGACATATAAAAGATAAAAAATGTGGTGGTAATATAAAAATGATGGTGGTCAAGACAACACATTAAACGTTAGATAATTAAAAACGAGAAAAAGATAGAAAACTTACCTGAATCATCGCCAGAAGGCAGAGCAGCTATGCTGCACTCATGTCATGGCCTCGAGCATGTTGTGGAGCATGCTCGGCTGTGCAGCAGCCTGGAGGAAACTGCGACGTGGAGCGGAGCTCTGTGGATCTCACATGAAAGGAGGTCGTCGCTTCGTATCAGGATGAAATGCTATCACCGATCAACCTTGATGAGCTCTCTCCTTTTTCTATAAGAATAGCGTATGGCAGAAAATGAGGAGGTGGAGATGAATATAAAGAAGAGAATGAGAAGTTAGAGAAAAAAATGAAGGTGGATGAGATGGAGTGGAATGTGGGGTTATTGAAAGATGGTGGAGTTGAACGGAAGTTGGTGGTAAAAGAGAAGTTATTGTAGAGAATGAGAAATAAATAAAAGGAAAAAATAAAATAAAGTAGGCTACTTTAAATACAATAATATAAAAGAGAAGAAAATTAGTGGAGAATTTACAAAAGAAGACAACCAACATGTACATTTTTTTTACTTTTCTAATTTTAATTTTTTATTTTTAATAAAAGATATTTACAACAGAAAAATATAGTAAAATACTAGGAATAAAATACAACACAAAATTAATTTTTTTGGATTTTAGTAAATATGAAAAAGGGAATAAAAAATCAGAAAACAAAAAATGTACAATATATACAATGTACACCGGGGTCCCAAAATTCATATTTTGCAAACGAGCTCCGATTTTAATGAAACCACTTTCATTGGATAGATAATTTTCTAACTTGAACTTTAAAAGTGAGTTTGATGAATTTAGAGTTCATATGGAGCGGGAATTTAGCTGGGAGGTTGGACTTTACGACTTTTTCTCTTTGGGATCTAGGAGCATTTATTTGAGGTGGAATTTATTTTATATTTTTGTATTTTTGTATACATTTTTATGAACAAGCTAGAGAAAGAATTAGCCAAAAAGGATTTGAATGAATTTATTGAAAATATATGAAGTTTTGGGCTATTTACAGGTGAAAAACTCCTTTAATTTTGCGGTTTTTTATTGTTAATTTATTTTGTACAATCTAATATACAATAATTAGTATGTTTTATTTACAAGAGTTATTTTGTTAATTTAATGATTTTATGGACATTTATTTGAGATTTATTCAAGGATTTTGCTAAGATCAAGATATTGAGATGATGAATCATGGATTCATCAGATATGTCTAATTCAGTGTATGGCTTTGATCTAAAACATCCCTCAAGTTGATAACTACTTTCGACACAACAACCACAAAGAAGAATAAAGTTAATAGGCCTTCGTTACACACATGTGATCTCAATCGAGAATCGCTGTAAATAGGCAATTAAGTTACAAATTAATTACAACTCAACAAAATGGACTTAACTAACTAAATTAATTCTCTCTAAAATCTTTCTTCGTGGACTCTCCAGCAAGAAAAACTAAGCTCCTCAGCTCCGCTATCTTCTGAAAGTCGTCGCCTCCACGAGCCTACCACAAAACAATATGTGATTAGATATTTCTTTAGTGAATTATAATAGTTAATTATGCAACCATGAAAAATCATGAAACACACAAAAGAAACAAATAAAACAAGCTCAAAATAATTAACCTAAAAATCATTAGATAAATATTTTATCCTAAAAATATTCACAAAATATGTCATTTCCCCATCAACGATGCCATTTGATGGATCTTTAAAGGCAAAGATTAATTTATTTTCGTTGTAGCATGAGCACTTAGCGGATCATGAAGAATCGAGAAGGATCTTAGTGACGAGGTTCTTGACTTGAATTTATAAACCTGGGAAGTCCAAGGTCGAACACAGGGACACGGACAATAAAGTGATTAATATAAATTGTAAAAAATTAAATATAGCAATCTATAGGATGAATTTAGTGGGAGGATGTACAAAACACAAAAGAGATAAATTTTCAATACATTTTTATGCAATTAATTTACATGATGACAATAATGCACAAACAATACAATTCTGACAATCACAATATGATTAGACACACAAAGGAAAACTTGGATTAATCATAGAAAATACTCTGAATTGATTTAAGGATAACTAAGGCAAGAATCAGATTAATGATGATCTAAGTCTCAAAAGCATTCAATAATAAGTCATTCTTTAATCTCACTATGATGCTTAATTTATTAACAAGTAATTAAATCACTTAATGACATGAAATTGATAAAAATAACTAGAATGAAGACACTAAGATTCTATGTGCAAATCAAGTTCAATTTCTCACAAAAAAATCTGTTTAAATTTCATTTATAGGTCAAATTAAGCACTTAGAAAGATAAACAATTTAATCGTGACTTTTAACCAAAATTCACAATAAATCATGCCAAGATAAAGAGCATCAATAGCTTTCAAACGAGAGCAAAATCACCTGATTTGAATTTATATATAGAAAGATATTCAATGTTTAATCCAGGGGCATTTTTGCAATAAAAATAACAAAATTTTATAACAAATAAGGACAAACCGCGCTGAAATGCAAATAAAATAAGTTGTAGGGGCTAAAATATAAATTACACAAATGCATAAGGGCTTATCTACAAATTAGGGAAAGTAGAGGGTCGACGCTACAATTTTTCAAGTCATGTACCCGCTGCACATGACTCATTTAGGCTCGGAGTGGAAGGTCGGTCCACGTGGCCGCCTCGGATGCTTTGCACCAAGCTCGGAAGCAAGCTCGAAGACCGAGCCTTAGGAATGAACGTTGCCTCGGGCAGCAACATGGCGTGATAATCACTGTCGGATCTCACCCAACTTAGGGAGATTGACGGTATCTGTTCCTTGCCTGTTCTTGTCCTCCGTTGTAGGTGGCAGGGCTCGGGCAGAGTTCCGACAGTGTCCCAAAAACTCCTCCTCGCTTCTGGAGATCTTTTGATGAATGGAGAAGGATCCTGGATGTCTCACGAGGATGATGTATTATTGATGGAAGCAAGAAGTCCCTCAAAATAATCTGAAGATGACGTCTTTATGCAGAGGGAAATTGAGATAGGAGATCTACTTCAATCTCCGATCATTGATGCTCTACTGACCTGCAATGTTAGTCCAAACAAAAACCAAAGCCCAAACAACGGATTTGGGGGATTTGTGTGGAATGGATGGCTTATGAAGGTGGGGGATATAACCCTAAATGGTTCCCAGGTCAACTCAGAACCTGGATAGAATCAGAGTGTGCACACACATGAAGAATCAAGATGGATCACTGGAGAGTTACGCATGAATGAATGACCATTTGTGATGGATTCAGCGTGATTGAATCACTTTATCATCAAGCAATTCATCCTAGAAAAATAAGTGAGCAGGGAATGAGAATTAAATCGAATGAGGAGCTTACCTGATAGATGAGGGTTGAATCAATGGGATTGAAAAATAAATCGTAGCATGGGTGAAGCTTCAAGCATCAAATCGTCGCTTAAGGTCTCCGATGAAAAGACCAAGCTCAAGCAGCCGGCTGATGGAGGTCTGCAACAAGGTGTGGACACCGTGGATCTCACCGAGATTTCCGCTCCTTCGTCGCTCACTCTCTCACTAGCTCTCTGTCATAGGCCAGTGGAAGGGTTGGGAGGAATCTCGTGAATGGCGGATGACGGTTGATGGAAGCGGAAGACGAGTTTTGAGGGGTTGGAAGTTAAGTGGTTGGCGAAGAAAGGTGGTGGTTTCAACCACCACCAATGGCTAGGAGAGAGAGTGTGAGAGGAAGTTAAGTATCATGCATGGATAAGGAATGAATGGTGAAGCGGAGTTTAGTGAAAGTTGGTTAGGAGGTTGACAGAGGAAGTTGCAATATTAGGAGAAGTTGGGCAGCGACGGAGAGTTGTTTCCTTTGGAGGAGGACGTAATCTAGACTGTTGGATCAAGATCTAACGGTCAGGTTGAAGGCAGATCAAGAGATGAGAAGCAGCCACTTGTGCGGCTGTGAAAGCATCACACGACCCAATATGAATTAAGAGAATTGAAGAAATATAGAATAAATCGAAAAGAATTAGTTAGAGAAGGAAATGAAAAAAACTCAAAACATGAAAGTTGTAGATCTCAATGAGATCTAGAACTTTCATAGAGAAGTCAAAGAGATCAGAGGTCATCTATACATAGATAAAAATTAAGTACGATTTAAGACAATGTAAACCATTTTTCTTTTAGAATTTCTCTTGCTATTTTTTTGGGTTTATAATTTAGTTTTATTAATTTATTTATTTACAATATTATACTAATTTTTATTTATTTTAATAATAAATATATACATAAAATATTAGTACAATATTATGTTTATATAATATAGTATAATTAGTGTCAATTATATACAACACACAAATTGTTAATAAATATTAACTGTCAATGAATCTCGTTGAATTACTTATGAAAGATAGATAAATATATTAAATCATGCTGATAAATATAGGACTTATCAGTCAACATATTTTTTCTTATGTTACAAGCGCATCCCTAATTTCCAGATAATTACACATATAGCCCTGAAATGTATATTCAATAAGTACATATTAAATAAGTAACAAATACAATACTAATAATAAAATAATATAAAAATATGTATGCATACTTAGTAATTATAATATATATATATAGTACTAAATCAATTTTCAAATATAAAATACTAAAAAATACATAAATTCATAAAAATAAATAAATATATAAAAGTATCTTTAAAAATCCTAGAAATATTACCTATAATGTATTTTACTATTTTTATACATTAAATTAAAAGGTAAAATAAAAATTAAATATTAAAGTCAATAAAAAATTGAAAATATACAAAACTTCAAAAATTCATAACTAATTCAATAAAAATAAAAAATATGTATAATACCTTGTTGGAAAGGTATTATCATCTACTTTTCAATAAAAATAAAAAAAATATTTTTCTAATGTATTCTATTTTAAAAATAAAAATAAGTCCTTATTTTCAATAAAAACTTAATTTTTCATTTTAAAAATAATACAAAACCCATAAAACTTTCAAGAAACCATGTAAAAATCCACAAAAGTTAGAAATAAAATTCAAAACGTGAAAATCACAAAATAAAAACCAAATATAAAATATAAAGTCAAATATCTATATTTCTTTATTTATAGGTATATAAAAATATAAAAATAATATAAAATACATAAAATTAAATAAAAATTTAGAAAAATCCCATAAAATAAATAAAAATCAGAAAATAGTTACTTTACCTTTTTACCTTAGTTTCCACGGTTTGCCTCCCTCAGTTTGACACTACCGTACTTATTACTATACACCTTAGTTTAGACGTATAAATAATAAAAATAAAATTTCTGGAAAAATCTGCCTGGTCTATACAATGACCATTACTTGTTCTATCTTTTTAGAACATCGGATAAGGTGATTTTTCAAATATCTTCATGTAAACACGTATCACACATGGGATGTATGATGATGCTTCGCGGACAGAGGCCCTGGATTAGATCCAGGCGCTTGATCGGGTGGCTACGAGAGAACGACAACTGCTACATATGGGATTCATTCTTGATCGAACGGTCCTGGGATACGCTAGAAGAACAACTGAAAAACTCCCCCTAGAGAGCTTTTATCCTTTGGTTTTCCATGCTTCATCCACCCCAGGAGCTGCCGACGGCTACAAAAATGCTCCTGGGAGGTCCCTCCGTCGATTGGAGGACTTAAAACTTTCCAGGCCTCATCTGAGGAGGTTTGGAGATCTGCTCAAGCTCGAGGACCTGGAGCTGGTTCTCCTAGGTCTAATTCGTCCCAGATGGGATCTTTGGTGCTCGAGACTGAAAAGCGGCCCGAGCGACTAAGGTTAAATAATATCAAAGGTCGTAGCGACCTCAACCACTCGAACCGGGCTCAACGAGAAAAAGTGTAGACCACCGACAAAATCAATCAAACATAAAAACCAAGGAAAGCAGTCTAGATTCTTATTTAACCTGGTATAGCCACCAGGGTCGAACACAAGGAGCACAGAATGAAATCTACGAAGTAGTCGGGAAATCCAAGAAAGAAAAGATTTTTTGGTGGTTTTTAATTTTTATTTTTTTATGATTTTCTATTATGAAAAGAAATGAAGAAAACGGGTAAAAATCACACTCGAGCAATTATTTAAAGTGCCAAAATGACTCAAAAAATCAAAACAAAAATATTTTTTATTTTTAAAATATTTAGGTGTTTTTGTGAATTTTATGGTATTTTCTGATTTTTATTTAATTTTCTTAAAATAAAAGCAAGAAGAAAAATTGTAAACAGTGTGCAGCCGAAACTGGAAGGCACTGTAAAAGCCTATAAAATCTGAGCAACAATTTTATGTGAAAATATAAAATCAAAGCTACCTACAGAAACTGGAAACACTTTTTTTTTTATTTTTTTATAGATTTTTAAAAATTTTATAATGTTTTTAGTCTTTTTCAATTTTGTGGGTTTTATAGGAGGGAATGAAACAAATATCGCACTGAACCTAAAGCAAGACAAAACAAGTAATTAGGGATTTTTATGGATTTTTTGAAACTATTTTTGTATTTTTAATGGATTTTTCAAAACATACAGAGATAATTTTTAGGGTTTTTTAGAAAAATATCAAATAAAATCAAAACGAGTCACAAAAATTATCAAAAATACTACACAGTAGCAGAAGCTACGTGTACAATTTTTGGAATTTTTAGAGTAATTTTGATATTTATTTGATTAAAAACAAGACACACAGATAACATGGACCTAAATGTAATTATGTTTTGAGACTAAATAATAACAAGCAATAAAAGTCCTGGGCGAAAGATGCAATTTATCCACTAAAATCCGCACATGCGTTAAATCAGCATTCACATGGGCATATATGCGAATTTGAAAAATATTCAATCAAACATTAACTAATGAAAAGCTCAGGACAGATAATGCAAATAACCCACTACGTGACCAAGCACGTTTCTCCAAACTATAAGGACTAAACTGTAAATATCAAAAACTACAAGGACTGATATGTAAAAAGGTCCAACTGTAACTTTTGTTTTACAGAATAAAACATAAACTGAAAGAAATGCAGGGTAAAAGGAGTAATATACCCTCAAAGGCACGTGAGTTACGCGTGGGAGGGCCACGTGTCGGCCGCTGGTGGGGGCATGATCGTGCAGCTCTGCAGGAGTCAGATGTCAGATCTGACGGTGCCGGCTGGTTGGGGATGTGGCACGTATGGGACCGTTAGATCTGACATCTAACGGTCTGACACCTCAGATGGATGAGCAGTCGAGATGAAATCTGGTAGTTGGTGTCGATCCGACAGCGGCGTAGGCGTTTGGAAGAACTATGGATGAACTTCACCGGACCCAAGGATGCAATCCTTGGCTCTGATGAAAGATTAGGAGGCACTGGTGAAATCATAGGCCGATTCCGCGTCAAGTGACTGGCTCGGATGGACGCTCCAATGGTCTGATCGGCGAAACGATGTAGGGGACCTAGAGCTGCTCCGGCGAGGTTGGGTGAGGGTGATCTGGGGGCTCTCCGCGTGCGACAAGACCTGTAATAAGTTGCTCTAACTCGGAGGTAAACTCCGGTCTAGGTTATTAGGGATGAACACCAAAGGAGCGGCAGGGAATGGGGCTCGATCTCCGGAGGTCTCGATAAAGGGATATCATGGACCTAATATTGGCTACACGGACTAAGATCAAGGTGATCAGGCAACGTAGGATGATGGAGGGTGAGCACGCAAAGATAACTGAATGGATGGGTGCGGGTGACGGAGCTTCGACCGGTCGGCCAGAGCTGGCGGAGCGAAGGCGGCACAGATGAAAGATTGAATCAAATAGGGAGCTAGGAAGGGCTAATGGGTTACCTGAAGGTCCAGACATGTTCCTTAGCTCCAGGCGAGATGATCGACGAGGTTATGGCCTCGACCAAGCGGCGGCAAGCGAGGGAGGCTTCTCGCGGCGGAGTTCCAGCCACGAAGAGTGAGCGTCGTCTACACTGCATCGAATCGACCACCAAAGTGATCCTCAGGCAGTTGTCCACGCTGAAGGATTCTAGGATATCGAGAGGGAGTGAGGCATGAGCTCCTGACCTAGGGAGGTGGATAAGTGATCTTATAGCAGTCCCAGGTGGTCAGATAGATCGGGCCAGGGCACGCAATCCGAGAAGGATCCGCTCTTCCCTAGGGATCCGCGAGGACCTTGGATCCATGGGGAAGGCACGGGCGGAATTTCAGGGCAAACGGGCGTATGATCCGTCTAGAGAATTTTGAGAAAGAGGTCCGGCAGAGGGATCGGGTCGGGTCAAGCCCTGGAAGAGGGGGTTGACCTGAGTCAACGATCCGATGTGGACCAATCAGAAAATCGGATTACAAAAATATTTACAAATTCAGTAAAAGTAATAAATTATTTTAAATTAAAAAGTGTATAAAATGAAAAATATTTGTTATTTTCCAAACGATTTTTCTATGATTTTTATTTATTTTTATGAAAAATAAATTATTGTATATACAGTATAATGTATTATATACATGTATAGTATAACTATGTGTTTTGTATAATTATTTTAATTTGTTATTTTTACATAAATACCCCAATTTTATATTTTATTTATTTACAAAATAATTTTTGGAGTTTAAAACAATTTTTATTTTATTTTTATTGTGCATTTACAAGTATAAAATAAATAGGGAAGAAAACAAATATACATGTATTATGTACAAGTGAGAGAGAATTTTATTTTCTTTTTCTTTTTCTTATTTTTTTTATTTTGAGAAATATTTACAAGGAAGTAAAAATAAATTTGTATATTTAATTTTGTAAAAAAATTTATGTACACATATGATACATATATATAAGTTGGAGTGGCCCTATCTCTCTCTACATTTTTTATTTGGCGATCACGCCGATGCTTGGCCCTCTCTTGGGGTTCGGGTCACTCAGTATTTATTCTAAATACTTCCTTCTTTCTCTTTTTATTCTTTATTCTTTTATTTTTACACAATTACATGCTAATTATATGATATTAACACATGCATGTATAATGCTAATTTATTGTATTTACACCTATTTACATGATGCTTTGCCAAGATAATTAGCTAAAATAAAAGAATAAAGAGTGATGAATAAGGATTCATCACCCCCTATACTTTACCTTTATTAGTCCCTTAGCAAACACTTATTTGAAAAAGAAGTGAAAAGAGAAAGGAAAAGAAAAAGAAAAAGAAGGAGAATCAATATTGATTATTAAACTTGTCCTCATTAAATTGAAGTATGGAGCTCAGTCAGATCTTTGGATTATTAGTTTGTCAGAACCTTATTTGGACCTAGGTCTAATACTCAACAACCTCTAAGTTCCACCTTTATATGGTCAAGACTCCTCAATAATTCAGATCAGAACAAGTCTACATACACAAACTTTAATGACCATGAATCTTTTCTTGTACTGTGTAAGTGATATGTAGCTCCCCACCTCAGAAATGGCAAAGTAACAACTCCCCTCAACAAGGTAACTCTAATGCCCTAGTCTGGCAGCTCTTTCCTCGAGGAGCGGGGTATTCCCTTCTAAGTTCAAGTTCGACCGGCTCAAGAAGAGGAGGAAGAAGAGAATGGACCATGACCAGTGTAGTCATGTATCCTTGGGAGCCCAACCAATGTAGCTAAGTCTCCCTGCTGCAAGCTTCATGAGATGAGAATGGGTAACATAAGCTTTGCTTTATTTGTCTATATACACTCCGGTGGGTATTTCATTTTCTATCAGACCCACCATTTTTTTGAAGTTTTTCTTTCTTTTGCATTTTTTTCGATGTGCATATGTACAAAATATCTACATGGTGCAGCATATATAGATAATGAGTTTTTCCTCTTGATCCAGTAGATTATCCCTCTTTTGAAGCATTATTGCAACCCACAACTCCTGTCTTTAGACCTCAATGCCACCTGACCAAGTTGAGATGCACTTCCTTCACTAAAAGAAGACGAGAGGTTCCGCCTAGAAGTACTATCCTTGCATGCTACCCCAAGCCAAAGTAGACAGCCTCCTCACCACCTCATCCGTAGAGAGCTATGTGTATGGTGTTGGTGCAAGTAAAGCCATTGTCTGTGAGAGTCATGTGTGCATTGTTAAGTGTTCCACTTAGGCTCATCAAGATGACATGTGATCATAGCCTAGTGGACTCAAAGCATTAAGTCACAAATGGACATGAAAATCTTAACCCTAAGCCCTATAAGGTTCCTCTGAAAATTAGGTGGATTAAGGTCTTAACCAAGCTCCATTTTCCAATTTAACTCCATGCTAGTTTAAATATCAATCTATGATTTAGAAAAATTGTACAAGTATATACAAAAATCTTCTTATGCCAATTTTAAAAAATGTGCAAAATTTTTGAAAAATGTTTGAATGAATGAATGCATGGATGAAGAAGTTTTGCAAACCATTTACACACATTTATACACAGGTTTTTGCAAACTTTTATTTTTCAAACATTTTACAAAATTTTGTACTATATATATAATTATGATATCAAAATATTTACAAACTCTTTACACAAAATATTTCTACAAACATTTGTACAAAAATAATTTTTATAAATATCTATGTATGTGCAAGAAAGAGTTTTATGTACAAGATATTTTTTAAATTTTTATGGTTTTTAGATAGATGATTTTAGCCATTTTATTTTTTCAGACACTCACACAAAGTACGAGTTATGGCTAAGTATATATGTAATATATACGACACCCCCTATACTTAGCTCAAATGATGTCCTCAGAGTGGATCACGAGCGACGAAGAAGACATAACTCGTGCTTAGTGTTGGGAAGTGAAAAGAAAAACTGTACTACAATGACGAGTCAACGAATAGAACAGAAGGATCTCAGAGTTTCCCCCTATACTTAAGATCAAGTAATCCTAAGTATAACAGACTGTACATAAAGGGAAATCCGAGTGGAAGAATGTACTGGGTCTACCTCCCCTATACACTGGGTAAAATATCCCTAAGTATAGGCAACGAAACAGAGGTAAAAAGAATCAAAAGAAAAATAAAAAATCTGACACCCCCCTATACTTAGGGTAAAGTACACCCTAAGTATAGCATAATCATAAGATGCAAATGGGGTGTTGTACTGAAAAATAGTATGATATGGACATCTGGATCTATACAAGGCGGAAGACGGTGATAATCAGGCGTGAGATGCAATAGATGTGAGTCAAAGACCACATCTCACGCAAAATGAATAGGGGAGACGTCAATGATTAGTGCCTCATGATCTAGATATGGTTTGAGACACTGCCCCTTAACACGAAAGGTAGAATCAGATGACATTTCAGATATGTCAATGCTCCCATTGTCATGTACCTTTCAGACCAGGTATGGTCCCTTCCACTTGCTCTGCAACTTCCCTGGAAATAATCTAAGCCTAACATTGAACAACCATACTCTATGATCTGGCTCAAAGTGCTTGTGGTTGATATGAGAATCATGCCACCCCTTCACTCTATCCTTGTATTGTAGGCTACTCGTAAAGGCTGAATCTCTAAGCTCCTCTAGGGCTGCCAATTCTGCCTTCCTCTGATCTCCTACACTCACCGGATCCAATAATATGTCTGTGACAGCCCAAAGTGACTTATGCCTAATCTCAACAGGTAAATGACAGGGCTTGCCATAAAGGAGACGAAAGGGAGATGTACCCAAAGGAGTCTTGAAGGAAGTCTGATATGCCCACAAGACCGAGTCCAAAAGCTGTGACCAATCCTTTCAGTCAGGGCGGACTACCTTCTGCAATATAATTTTGATCTCCTTGTTCGACACTTCAGCAAGACCATTGGTCTGAGGATGATATGGAGTGGCTACTCGATGGTCAATGCTGAACTCGCTAGCAAGGGCCTTTACCTTGTCGTTGACGAAATGAGACCCCCATAAGAGATCAGAACTCTAGGCACCTGAACTGTGAAATGATATTTTCCCTCAAAAATATGCAAACGGTCTTAGCATATGCGGTTCGGGCGGGGATGGCCTCAACCCAACGACTAACATAATCAACAACCAATAAAATGTACTCAAATCCATGACTCTTAGGGAATGGGCCCATGAAATAGATGCACCATGCATCAAAAGCCTTACAGAAGTGAATGGGCTGCATCAGCATCATATCACGCAGTCCACAAGTGCCCATCCTCTGGCAGTCAGTACACCTCTTCACGAATTCATCAGAATCCTTGAAGAGGGTAGGCCACCATAGGCCAGATTGGAGCACTTTCTGTGTCGTTCTTCCTCCAGAGTGATGTCCTCCTGCATCAAGTTTGTGGTAGTATGTGAAGATGTTATGGTGCTCCTCTTGAGGAATGCACCGACGCAAGACGCTATCCCCTCCTTCATGATAAAGGATGGGATCCTCCCAATGGTAGAACTTGGCCTTCGCAAAGGTCTCAAGTCGCTGACTAGGCCAATCTTGTGGAACTTTTTTGGAAATAAGATAGTTCACAATGTCGACGTACCATGGGAGTGAGGCGATATCAAGGATAGCCTCATCTGGGAAGGTCTCTGAAATAGGATCAATCTGCTCAGATTCTTCAAGATGCTCTAATCAGGAGAGATGATATGCCGCCGCATTCTTAACTCCAGGCTTATCCTTAATCTCATTGTCAAACTCCTGGAGTAGAAGGATCCATCTAATCAATCTCTCTTTGGCCAATCTCTCTTTGGCATCCTTCTTTGCCATGAGGTACCTGATGATGGTATGATCTGTAAAGATGATCACCTTTATCCAATGATGTATGATCTGAACTTATCTAGGGCAAAAACTACGGCTAGCATCTCCTTCTCAGTGACGGTATAGTTCCGCTGTGCGACATCCAATATACGGCTAGCATAGTGAATGGTAAATGACACGCCATCCCTCCTCTATCCCAGCACGTTCCCTATGGCAAAATCGGAGGCATCCGTCATGATCTCGACCGGGAGAGACCAATCAGGCGGTTGTAGGACAAGAGCCTCAACAACTAGACTCTTGAGAGTCTCAAATGACGCAAGGCACTTATCATCTACAATGAACTCGGTGTCTTTGGTTAACAAATCAGTCAGCGGTCGGGCAATCCGACTGAAATCATGAATGAATAGTCGGTAGAAACCGATGTGCCCCAGAAAAGATCGTAACTATCGTAGGTTGGATGGTGGACTGAGTTTCCTGATGATATCCACCTTGGTCGGATCAACCTCCATGCCCCTGTTGGAGATGATATGACCAAGCACCATCCCTTGAGTCACCATTAAGTGACTCTTCTCCCGGGATAATGCAAGATGGACCTCGATGCATCGTTGAAGGACGCGGTCTAGGCAGTCAAGACAAGCATCAAAGCCATCGCCCTAGATTGAAACGTCGTCCATGAAGACCTCCAAGCACTCACCCACCATGTCCGAGAAGATGGACAACATGCACCATTGGAATGTCACCGGTGCATTACATAGACCAAAGGGCATCTGTCTGAAAGCATATGTCCCAAATGGACAGGTGAATGTAGTCTTGTCCTGGTCTTCGGCTGCAATGGCCACCTGGTTGTAGCAGAAGTACCCATCAAGGAAACAGTAGTGACTCTTCCCAGCTAGCCTATCTATAATCTGATCAATAAAAGGGATCAGGAAATGATCCTTCTTGGTGTCTTGGTTCAATCGTTTGTAGTCCACACAGACCCTCCAAAAAGTGGGTACCCGGGTAGCTATCTCCTCTCCAGACTCACTCACAACTTTAGTGATGCATGTCTTCTTGGGCACCCCATGTAATGGACTAACCCACTTGGAGTCGGAGATGGGGTAGATAAAATCGACGCTCCACCATTTCAAGATTTCCTTCATGACAACCTCTCAAAGATTCAGGTTCAGTCGCCGCTGGAACTCACGCGATGGCTTGGCCTGCTCTTCTAGATAGATATGGTGGAAGCACAGGGCCAGACTTATCCCCTAGAGATAAGCTACACTCCATCCTATCGCCTTGTGGTTCTTTTCAAGAACCTCCATCAAACGAGATTCTTTCTCTCTAGTCAAATCTGCTGAGATAATGATCGGGTGCATCTCATGCTCACCTGTAAGGAATCTACACTTCAGCGACTGCGGCAAGGGCTTCAGCTATGGGTAACTAGGAGCTGGCAAATCTGTCTCTAAAAAGTCTGAGTGAAAGCAACCAAATCTGCATGGTAGAACTCTCGCTAGTCATGACAATCTGGTGAAGACTGCTCTGCTGGTGCATCTGCACTCTGTATCGGGTCACTCTCCACCCTAGTTGTTGGCTCTGTAGGGATCAGACACAGTATCAATTCATCAAACTTTGCCCAATCTAAGTCTGAATACAAGGGATCTGAATCAAATGAAATATCAACTGCCTCGCTCTCCTGAACGCGGTTTGCTACCTCGAATGTGTCCTCTGCCAAGAGTATGCTCTCCAAGCTCTCCTCTGCTGGAATCTGGAAATCTGTGGTATCTGAGTGTGAGAGGATGGCTAGTGAAACTAGATCTGACCAAGCGGCTTCATCATCTGTGATCACAAAATCACACTTCTAATGGATGTCTCGCTCTACCTCTGCCATCTGCTCTGAATCACAGAGCTGCTCTGTGCAGGCTGAATCTCACACTCTATTCTCATCGATCGTTTCTATTTGTATACTCTCGTCCTCGACGCGAAAGTATACCTTCCCGCTATCATGATCGGATACTTCCTTGGCTGTGGCCATGAACGGGCATCCTAGAATGATGGGGGTATGGGTCACAGACTCAGGAATCTCCATGTCCAACACAATGAAGTCCACGAGGAATTTCATGCCCTTAATTGTGACGACCATGTCCCTCAACAACCTCTTCAGCCTCTTGACAGATCTATCAACAAACTGAAGGACTGTCCTGCTCTGTCGAAGAGGGTCAAACTCGAATCGGTCGAGTAAGGCTGCCGGAAGTAGGTTGGTGGAAGAACCGCTGTCTAATAGAGTCTGATCGAATCTCTGCTCATGGATATGACATCTGACATAGAGAGCTCCTTCATCTGGTCTCTTGGCTGGCAGACGGTTCTGAATGGTGAAGTAGGTGGCATGAGTGAGCACATGGATCTCTGCACGATGGTTCCTCTTCTTCCTACGAATGGTGATCTTCTCTCTCAGGTTCCTCTAGAAGAGAGGGATGTGCTCAAGGGCCTCCTGTAGAGTCAGCTGAATCTGAAATCTGTCTATCATCTGCTGGCTGAACTCTAACTGCTGGGATTTTTTTGGATTTTCTTTTTATTCCCCTTAGCCAAGCAGAGTGCTTGAGGGAAGGGGATGGTTGGGCCCTGCTCAGATGGAGGGCTAGGATCAGGTCCCTACTGTTGTGGCAAAACAGAATCCATACACATATCTCCAAGCATCATAGATAGACGCGCAATTAAATAACCCTTTCCTTTATTATTTTTTTTAGATTTTCCTTAATGGTCCCAAGATACAACAACAGAAGGAAATGCAACAGGAACAGAAGGGGTGGCCTCAGCACCACCCGCGGCATCTGGACTTGCGGCATCAACACTGTACTCTAGCTCAGCATCAACATGTATGGTGGCATCATCACCACCTCATGCATCTGGTGAAGTGACGGCCTCAGTACCATCAGCTGGATCTACATCCTTGGTGGCATCAACACCACCGTCATCATCATCATCATGAGCGGGATCAGCACCGCTCACCTCCTCGTATGGCGCTCCTGAGTCATCATGGTGTTGTCGCTCATACGAGGTGCCGCCGGCTGGCATCCTACCGCTCCTAAGTATAAAAAAGTCAGCATCAAAAGTATATGTAGTAATATCACCCAATGAGTCACTAGGAGTGGTAACCTCTACAAACTCTACCTACTCAGACTTCCTCTTTAGGTTATTCAGATTCGGCTCGATCTGAGCGGGTATGGCGGCCTTGCCCTTCACTATCTCCCTCATCTCCTGACAGAACTCGTCCATCTTCAGCCTGAAAGTGGCCTGCTGCTTGGAGATAAGGCGGGCTAAATCATCAAGTGCTGGGTTCTCATAGGCTGGCCCATGAGAATCAGACGGGTTGCTTCTCTGGAAGTGAGGTTGTTGCTGTTGGGAAGGATGATGGGGATACTGGTGAGAATACTACTAAGGCTGCTGCTACTGCCTCCACGACTGTCCCTGCTGATAGGGACGAGGGCCCTGTTGGTAGTGTGGCTGTGGCTGTGGGAACTAGGGCTGCTGTTGCTGCTGGTTGTGCTGGCCACCCTGAACTGGAGGCTGCTGCTGGGATGAGGCACCTCCGGTCGTCCATCGGAATCCGGGATGGTCTCGGCGAATCCCAGGCTGAGGTCGGTCATACCAAATCCGTTGACTTCCATCAACAGCTCCTTCTCGTAAGAGAGTGGGGGAAGGACTGCCAGGGGTTGATCCGGCCGGTATACTACCAACTGAGTGTCCAGAGATGGTGGTAGTTGGATATAATGCTGCAGCTGCTGGAACGGCTCCGCCCGAATGTGGTGCATCTATCTGTAGTGGGTGGAGGGATGGGTCGAGCTGTTGTTGCTGGGATCAGCCCGTGACATGAGATGGGTTGAGAAGCCGTCTGTGCCTCCTAGAGACACATGATCTGGGTCTTCAGGTCACTCAGCATCTGAGCCATCTGATCTATCTGAGACATGCCCTGGCACTACTTCTTCTCAATGATCTCGATGTGGTCCAGCTTCTTGCTGATGATACCCATATCAGCGGTCGACGACTCTGCCTATGCTGCGGCTACTGAAGATGTGGAAGGACCTGCATCGACCCGTGCTATCCTATGATAGGAAACAACATGTGGTGTGGGCTTCCCCTGTGTGTAGAGGTGGGTCTGGGACGTAGTCATGGCTTCCTTGTAACTTGCTGAATCACCCTTCGATATGGTAAACGGCAAAATTACCATCAAGATCCTTGGTTATTCGTGATCTGGTAGACAACAAAACCAAAATATGCCAAATAGCATTTTCTCCTCCACCAGTTCTGTTCTGCTCCTCTCTGTCCGCTCGCATATGTGCCATCTCCCTGCGCATATCAGCCATGAACGCCCTCTGGTCTCTGATATGATGCTGCATAGTCTCCAGGGAGGCTAGTAGGGTGTTGTTGATGGCACCCTTATCAAGTACGTACGTGTGGGTCTTGCCGGGTCCATCTGTGCGCTCCTCGCTGCTGGCCATGGTCTCTGCAAAGGCAAAAGACCCAAACTCAGGTGCCATCAAATGAATAAACATCTGTTGTGGTCTCTGTTCGGACACCTTAGGACTGGTAGAAGGACGGTCAAAGGGGAATAAGGCGGAGTCAAACTTGGGTTCAGAGAGCGGGTTTGGGCTCTCGCAAACCAACCTAGATGAGTGAGACAGAGTGATCGAAAGCGGTGCAGCCAAAGGCTGCCTAAAGGACTGTCGACCCAACATCGTGATGTGGCGAGTAAAGGTGGATGAGATCTGGAAAACACACAAGATCGGGCAAACAAACCCCAATTCACCTACTCACGCTGAGCTGATGGCCATAAAGGTTCGGTCTTTTATCTTGGCGATTTTATTTAGGTGATCAATCAGTCTATCAGAGCAATTAAGCAAGCTGTTAGGAATCCAACGCTCTCAAGATACTGTCCCGATCCCAAGGCTAGATCTTTCCCATCCAGTACAAGTTGTGGACCGTTTACCGGCTACCCGATCAACTCGCTCTTTTAAGGATATCACAGCCCGCTTTACCGAAAATTGGAGTGATCCTCACTGGAGAATGACTAACCCGAAACCAGTAGTCTGAAAAGAGGTTGGATATGGCTCTATCCTAGTGTGCGGGTCACTCTCTCGCTCATCCAAACCAGAAAATGAGGGGATTTCTCTCCCAAGACAAATTTTTCAATGAGGTGTCTTTTAGGGTCAAGTGTGTTTCGCAGTCCCAATTTTATGGTTTTTCATTTTTAGATATTTTTCAAGCAAACAACACCTAATGGATTTTCCGATTATCCTGATTATTTGAAGTCCAAAAACATGGGAGGAAATAAAAAAAGCCGATGCACGATCAAACAGTATGATGCATGCAAAGTCAGAAATGCGTACCTGACGCTAGCTCTCAACATGTAGGGTGATCCGCGCATAAAATAAAGATAAGAATAAAAACTATCTATATGATGCAAGAAGAAATTGGTCTTAGACATAATATTTCTACTTGAGAAGAATAGTAGCAAATAGGTCAACAAGAGAGGTCGGGGTCTGGTCTCTGATGCCGATCGGTGTCTGCCACAACGGATCCTACCAGCGTTGTATACGGCCTCTAGCGGCACACGACCTCTCAGGTGACCAAATTAGCTTTTTCTTTGTAATTTAATTAATTAGGTCCACTTAGCGATCTATAGGTGCATGCAAGTAATTAGGGCTGGAGACATAATTAATTACGTCACAGTAAATATAAAATCCTAAGTCTAGGGGCCAAAATCTTCAAGAATCAAAATAAAAGAAAAGTCAAAAAACTCAAAACTGGCATAAAAACGGCGGTGAGGTCCCCCGAGCACACCGGTGCTCGACGAAACAGACCCCGATAATCTGTCAAGTCCAAGTGCCTGAGTCCTATATTATTACAATAATAATAGAATAAAAATAATAATAAAAACAAAGACTATAGTCCCTCTAAGGGTCCTGCTCCTCCTCTCCTACGGCCCCCTACGGCTCGTTGCAGAAACGAGCTGCCTCCGCTTCGCTCGGGTGCCTCGACGCTCCTAAGAAAGCTGCCCTCGCTCGTCAGGCCCTCGCCAGAAAGAACAAATAGAAACTAGTCCGATCACAGTTATAAAAATAAAAATAAAAAAATCAAAATAAGAATAAAATAAAATGAATGAGAAGAAAAAGAAATAAAAACAAAAACAACAACAAAAATAAAAAGAAAAGAAAATAAAAACAAAATCAAAAATAGAAAACCGACTACTAAGCCATGCTCCCCAACAACAACACCATTTTGATGAGCGACCCAAGCGACTAAGGTTAAATGATATCAAAGGCCGTTGCGACCTCAACCACTCGAAATGGGCTCAACGAGAAAAAGTGTAAACCACCAATGAAATCAATCAAACATAAAAACCAAGGCAAGCGGTCTTGCTACTTATTTATCCTGGTATAGCCACCAGGGTCAAACACAAGGAGCACGGAATGAAACCTACGAAGTAGTTAGGCAATCCAAGAAAGAAAGAATTTTTGGTGGTTTTTAATTTTTAATTTTTTTATGATTTTCTATTACGAAAAGAAATGAAGAAAAAGGGCAAAAATAACACTCAAGCAATTATTTAAGGGCCAAAATGACTTAAAAAATCAAAACAAAAATATTTTTATTTTTAAAATATTCAGGTGTTTTTGGGAATTTTATGGTGTTTTTCTGATTTTTATTTAATTTCCTTAAAATAAAAGCAAGAAAAATGTAAACAGTGGCAGCCGAGATTGGAAGGCACTTTAAAAATATCTAGAGTGCCTATAAAATCTGAGCAACAATTTTATGTGAAAATATAAAATCAAAGCTACCTACAGAAACTGGAAACACATTTTTTTATTTTCTTATGAATTTTTAATAAATTTTATAAGGTTTTTAGTCTTTTTCAATTTTAGGGGTTTTATAAGAGGAATGAAACAAAAATCGCACTAAACCTAAAGAAAGACAAAATAACTAATCAGGGATTTTTTTAAAATTTTTGAAGATACTTTTATGTTTTTATTGGATTTTTTAAAATAGATAGAGACACTTTTTAGGGTTTTTGATTTTTAAAAAATATCAAATAAAATCAAAACGTGTCACAAAAATTACTAAAAAATACTAAACAGTAGCAGGAGTTACATTTAAAATTTTTGGAATTTTTGGAGTAATTTCGATACTTATTTGATTAAAAACAAGACATGTAGATAATATGGACCTAAATGCAATTTATTTAAGTTTTGGACTAAATAATAACAAGCAATAAAAGTCTCGAGCAAAATATGTAATTTGTCCACTAAAATCCGCACATGCGTCAAATCAGCATTTACATGAGCAAATATACAAATTTGAAAAATATCCAATCAAACATTAACTCATGAAAAGCTCAAGACAGATAATGCAAATAACCCACTATTCACGTGACCAAGCACATGTCTCCAAACTGTAAGGACTAAACTGCAAATATCAAAAACTACAAGGACTGATATGCAAAAAGGTCTAACTGTAACTTTTATTTTACATACTAAAACATAAACTAAAAGAAATGCAGGGTAAAAGGAGCAATATATCTTCAAAGGCACATGAGTCGCTTGTGGTAGGGCCACGTGTTGGCCGCTGGTGGGGGCGTGATCGTGTGGCTCTGCAAGCGTCAGATGTCAGATCTGATGGTGTCGGCTGGTCGGGGACGTGGCACGTACGGGACCGTTACATATGAGATCTAACGGTATGACACCTCAGATGGATGAGCGCTCGAGATGAAATCTGGTAGGTGGTGTCGATCCGACGGTGGAGGAGGCATCTGGAAGAACTATGCCTGGAGGAACTTCGCCAGACCCAAGGATGCAATCCTTGGCTCCGATGAAAGATCAGGAGGCACCGGTGAAATCGTGGGCCAATTCCGCGTCAGGTGACTGGCTCGGATGGACGCTCCAATGGTCTGATCGACGAGACGACATAGGGGACCTGGAGCTGCTCCGGGAGGTTTGGCGAGGGTGATCTGGGGGCTCTCTGCGCGCGACAAGACCTACAATGAGTTGCTCTGACTCGGAGGTAAACTCCGATCTAGGTTATTAGGGATGAACACTAAAGAAGCGACGAGGAATGGGGCTCGATCTCCAACAGTCACGATAGAGGGAGATCATGGACCTAATCCTTTCTACACTGGATAAGATCAGGGTGACCAGGCTGCATAGGATGATGAAGGGTGAGCGTGCGAAGATATCTGAATGGATGGGTGTGGGTGACGGAGCTCCGATCGGTCGTCTAGAGCTGGAGGAGCGAAGGCAGTGTACAGATGAAAGATTGAATCAAATAAGGAGATAGGAAGGGCTAACGGGTTACCTGAAGGTCCAGACATGTTCCTTAGCTCTAGGAGAGATGATTGATGACACGCCTGAACACTCGGGTATAAGGTACTAAATAGGTCGTTGCGACCCAAGCGATCAGACTATGTCAATCAAGAAAAATGAACCACTCAGAATAGATAAAATCACTCAAAACACGAAAGCGGTCCTGCTATTGGATTAACCTGGTATAGCACCCAGGGTCGAACACAAGGAGCACGGGTTGGCCTAGGGCCTACGAAGTAGTAAAAAGAAAATAAAATCAAAGAAAAGTATTTTTTTAGTGGTTTTTAATAGTTTTTATATTTTTTTAGGATTTTAGAATATGAAGAAAATAAAAGAAGGCAAATATAAACACACTTTGGCAATTTATTTAACACACCAAAAATCAAGCAAAAATTCAAGAAAAATGGTTTTTATGTTTTTTAGGTTTTTAAGTGTTTTTGGTGAATTTTTGGGATTTTTATAAGGTATATTTTATTTTCTAAAAATCAAACAGTGCTGAAAAGAAAGGGTACTGTCCAGCAAGGACCAAAACCCAAAGATAAAATATCTAAGGATCTCAGAAGGCCCTGGAGGTAATTTTCCTGTATTCTAGAGAAAATAAGGAAAATTTGGGTACCAAAATTATTGTTTTTGGATTTTTAGATTATTTATTATAATTTTTATGAGTTTTTAAGGGTTTTTAGATTTTTAGGGTTTTTAAGTGATGAAAAATAGCCAAAATTGGCTAGAAAATCAAACAACAAACAAAGAACAGTAGCTAATTTTTTTTAGAATTTTTGGGGGTGATTTTATATTTTTTTGGGATTTTTAAACCTAGACAGTAGCTGAAAAGAAGGTTTTTGAATTTTTAAAAATACTAAATAAAATCAAAAATGTCCTCAAAAATTCTCAAAAATCCAACAACATGGCAGGAGCCATGTGTCAAATTTTCATCGAATTTGGAGGTGGTTTGATATTTATTCAAAAATCAAAAAGGGGGCACTGTGCACAGGGACGTAAGTGCAAATACCCGCAAGTCTGGGGGCCAAGGTGCAAAAATCCCCGCTAAACACGCGCGTGGCGCGTGCCTGGGGCACTCAGGGGCCTTTTGGTAATAAAAACCAACTCCTGGGACCTTTTGGTAACTCGTACCAAAAAGTCCAAGGGTATGGTTGCAATTTACCCACTAAAATCCGCACATATAGAAATAAAAGGCTCACAGGGGTATAGATGCAATTACCAAAAAGTATTCATTCATTCAAGAACCCATCAGAACTACAGGATAAAAGATGTAAATAGCCCAACTAAACACGTGACGAAGCACGTGGACTCACATACACAGGGGCATACATGCAAATACAAACAAGCACCAGGTCCAGAATGCAATTTACCCTACGTAAATAAAACTACTAAAGTATTTACAGGACTAGAAATAAAAGACGCAAACTACGAGGGGGCCTAAGTAAATTACCCCTTTATTCGTCGACGGCTGGATAGGCGCCACGTAGGTGATCGGACGGCTCAGAATGGGTGGCGCTTCTCTTCTCTTCCGCACGTGGCCGATCGACGGTGCAGAGGGGGCCACGTGGATGATCCAACGGGTCAGGTGCTGTGGGTTCCCTCTCTCTGATCTGACGGTCCAGATGGCTCCTCTGGATGATCGGATGGATGCTGCTCCTCGGTGAACGGACGGACACGATCAAAACTGGAGCGGAGGGGCCATCGGACGGTGCTGGAGGATGGTGGAAGAACACTCAGCCGGCGAGCTTCGCCGGCCTCGTGTGCGTGCTAGGCTCCTCCTCAGCTGCCTCCAAGTATCGGAGAAGATCGGCGGTGAAGTCCCGCAGCTGCTGAAGACCTCAGATGACCCGGCCGAGCCCTGGAGGGGCTCCGGCGAGGTCGGCGGCGCGGAGCTCTTGGCCTGAATGTGAGGGGGCCTCAGATGGCTCCCTCTTGACCTGCAAAGCGAACCAAAAGCTTCGCGGGTCGAGGGCAAAGTGCCTCGACCCGAAGAAGCGGCGTGAGGGTGAACAAGGGATCGGGGCGAACGAGCTCCGGCGAGCGGAGGATGGTGGAACTCGACTCCCAGCTCCGGGGCGAGCTGGGTTGGATGAATGGGCGAAGAACGTGCGTGAGGGAGTGGCGAAGGTGATGGTGTGCTCCGATGATCGAGATAGTACGCGATATGGCCGGAATCAGAGGAACACGTCGGAGAGTCGATTTGGGGGTAACTCCAAATTAAACGAAATGGCAAGGCTAGAGGGTTACCTGGGCGGAGTGGAAGACTGGGCTAGAGCTTGGCTAGCTCCTGGTCGTCGCCTCGAAGGGCGTCAAGGCCTGAGGCTCAAGCTCCGGTCGGGTGGCGGAGCACGGCGGCGCGAAGCAGCCGGATCGATGGTCGCCCACCTCCTCCTCGCTACAACAGGTACAATCGCGAGCTGTCACCTCGGTGATTGCTCTGGAGGTCACGGGAGTGAGAATGGGGAGCCAAAGATGGAAAGAAAGTGCGGCGGAGCTCGGCTTTTATGTGGGTGCAGGTCCGGGAAGAAGAGCTCGGGTCCGGCTCGATTGAGCACGGATCCCTAGGAACGATGTCGGGCGAGATTCCCGGATTCCTGGGGGGTAATTAGGACCATGGATTAGGCTAAATGGAGGTCGGATCTGGCGGGGATTAATGGAAGAAGTCGGGTCCGCGAACCAGACCCGGCTCTGGTGGTCCTGGGGGAGATGTTGACCGGGGGTCAACAATCCCCCGTGGACCAATCAGAGCCCGCCAAGGCCTGAGTTTTTATTTGATTTTTTTGGGCCTTTAAATGGCCGAATTTTCAAAAACTTAAAACACAAAATATTTTTATTTTATTTTTTTCTATTTTTTTGTAATTTTTAATTAATTTTTGGAAATAAAAATAAGGTATATACAATATAGGTCTATACATAGGTATATATACAATATATGATTTTTAATTTTTGATTTTTAATTAGTTATTTTTATGCATTTTTATTCCCATTTTATGTTTTATTTATTTATAGGATAAAATGAGGAATAAAAGGCTATTTTTATTTTATTTTTATTATTTATATACATGGGTAAAGTAAATAGTTATGTACACTATATACATGGCATATGTACAATATGTTTTCGCATTTTTAATTTTGTAATTTTTATTTGATTTTTGTTTTGTTTCTTTTTATTTATTTTCTTTACAATATATACCATAGATTATTTACAAAAAGTTGTGGAAAATAATTTTATTTATTTATAAGGTTAAATAAATAGGGAAGGTGGTTTATGTACATGGTGTAAGGGTATTTTTTTGGTCTTTTTGATTTTTAAATTTTTATTTTGTTTTTAATAGCTTCTAAATATATGCAAAATATATACAAATATTTACAACAAATTTTTGGGTGAGGAAAATATCTAATTTTATTTGTTTACAAATATATACATGTGTGAGCCCCTATCTCCCTCTACTTGGCTTTTATGCGGTCAGGCCCATGCTGAGCCCTCCCTTGGGTTAGGTTGCTCAATATTTATTCTAAATATTTCCCTCTTTTTCTTTTTCATCTTTATTCTTTTATTTTTGCACAAAAACATGCTAATTATCTATATTTACAAACATGCATGCTTTTGCTAATTGACCCTATTTACACATATCTACATGCATTTGCATAGGTTTTTGTAGCTAAAATATAAGAATAAAGAGTGATGAATGGGTATTCATCACCCCCCTATACTATACTTTGCTAGTCCCTTAGCAAACACTTATTTGAAAAAGAAGTGAAAAAGAAAGAAAAAGAAAAAGAAAAAGAGAATGTACATGGATCAAGGTTGATTATAAAACTTGCCTTCATTAAATTGAGGTATGGAGCTTAATCAGATCTTTGGATTATTAATGTGTCGGAACCTTATTCAGACTTAAGCTTAAAACCTAACAGCCTCTAAGTTCCACTATTCTATAACCAAGACTCCTCAATGCTCCAGATCAGAACAAGTCATCAATCACAAACCCTGAAGACCATGAATCTTTTCTTGTCCTGTGAAAGTGAGGTCTAAGCTCTCCACCTCAGAAATGGCAACTTGACAACCCTCCCCAACAAGGTAACTCTATGACCTCATTCTGGCCACTCTTTCCTCGAGGAGCGGGGTATTCCCTTCTAAGTTCAAGTACAACCGGCTCAAGAAGAGGGGGAAGAAGAGAATGGGTCAAGGCCAGTGTAGCCAAGTACCCTTGGGAGCTTGACCAGTGTAGCCAAGTCTCCCTGCTGCAAGCTACAACAGGTGGATCATGAAACCAAGCTTTGCTTATTGCACTTATATACATACTCCGGTGGGATTATCATTTTCTCTCAGACCCACCACTTTTTTGGAGTTCTTTTCTTTTTGCATTTTTTTTTCGAGTGCATCTATACAACATGTACATGTGCAGCATATATACAAGGAGTTTTTCCTCTTGAGCCAGTAGACTATCCCTCTTTTGAAGCTTTATTGCAACCCACAACTCCTGTCGTTAGACCTCATGGCAACCAGACCAAGTTGAGACGCACTTCCCTCACTAAATGAAGAAGAGAGGTTCCGCCTAGAAGTACTACCCTCATATGCTACCCCAAGCCAAGGAAGACTGCCTCCTCACCACCTCATCCGTAGAGAGCTCGGTGCATAGTGCGGTTGTCCAAGTAAAGCCATAATCTATATGAGTCATGTGTTGTTGTTAAGTGCTCTACTTAGGCTCATTGAGATGACATGTGATCATAGCCTAGTGGACTCAAAGAATTAAGTCACCATGGACCTGAAAAGTCTTAAACCTAAGCCCTATAAGGTTCCTCTTAGAATTAGGTAGATTAAGATCTTAATCAAGCTCCATTTCTCAATTTGATTCCAGGCTAGTTTAAATGTCAACTATCATCCAGAAAAACTATATACATATGTACAAAAAGATGCATATTTACACACTATTTTACAATCATGCAAAATTTTTGAAAAATGTTTTGAAATCATGAATGATGATGCATGAAGTGCAAGTTTTGCAAAAAGATATTTACACACATTTACACAAGATTTTTGCAAACTTTTTGATTTTCAAAACATTTTGGAAAAATTTTGTACTATATACATAATTTTGATACAAAAATATTTACACAAGCTTTACACACAAAAGATTTTTGAAATCATTTTTACAAAAATAATTTGTACACTAGCTATGTATGTGCAAATAAAAGAAGATTATGTACATGAAAAATTTTAATTTTTTGTGGTTTTTAGCCATTTTTATTTATTAACACACTCACACAAAGTACGAGTTATGGCTAAAGTATATATGAAATATATACACACCCCCCTATACTTAGCTCGAACGATGTCCTCGGAGTCAAGAGCGATGAAGAAGACATAACTCGTGCTATGTATAGGGAAGTGAAAAGGAAGGCTATACAAAAGGAGAATAAGAAGTCAAGAGGGACTCGGGTCTTCCCCCTATACTTAGGATCAAGTAATCCTAAGTATAGCAGGCTGTACACGAAGGGAAAACCGCGTGGAGAATGTACAGGGTCTACCCCCCCTATACTTAGGGTGAAATGCCCCTAAGTATAGGCAGCAAAACAGGGGTAGACGGAAACAAAATAAATACCCAAAATGTCTCACATCCCCCCTATACTTAGGGTAAAGTGCACCCTAAGTATAGCATAATCACAAGATGGAGAAAGGGATGTGGGACTAAAGAATGTGCTGATATGGACATCTGGATCTATGTACAGCGGAGGATCATTAAAGCTCAGGCGTGAGATGCATTAGATGTGAGTCAAAGACCACATCTCACGCAAAATGAATAGGGGCAATATCAACGACCCGCGGCTCATGATCTAGAAATGGCTTGAGCCGCTGGCCGTTCACTCGGAAGGTACTCTCAGAAGACAACTCAGATATGTCGATGCTACCGTTGTCGTGTACCTTCCGAACCAGATAAGGTCCTTTCCATTTGCTCTGTAGCTTCCCTGGAAATAATCTAAGCCTCGCATCAAACAGCCATACCCTCTGTCCAATCTCAAAATGCTTGTGGTTGATATGAGAATCATGCCACTCCTTGACTCTTTCCTTATAATGTAGGCTGCTCGAGAAAGCTGCATCTCTAAGCTCCTCCAGGGCAGCTAGCTCTGCCCTCCTCTGGTCTCCTATACCATCTGGATCCATAAGTATGTCTGTAACTGCCCAAAGTGACTTGTGCCTCAGCTCAACTGGTAGGTGACAAGGCTTGCCATATACGAGGCGAAAGGGAGATGTGCCCAAAGGTGTCTTGAAAGACGTCCTATATGCCCACAAGACTGAGTCCAATAGCTGTGACCAATCCTTTCGGTCAGGGCGGACGACTTTCTGCAGAATAGTCTTGATCTCCCTATTCGACACTTCGGCTAGACCATTCGGCTGTGGATGGTACGGTGTAGCAACACGATGGTCTATGCCGAACTCGCTAGCAAGTGCCTTCACCTGGTCGTTGATGAAGTGAGATCCCCCATCAGAAATAAGAACTCGTGGAACCCCGAACCGCGTGATGATATGCTTCCTCAAAAATCTGCAAACTGTCCTCGCATCAGCGGCTCGGGCGGGGATAGCCTCCACCCAACGACTCACATAGTCCACGGCCAACAGAATGTACTCAAATCCCTGACTCTTAGGGAATGGACCCATGAAATCGATGCCCCATGCGTCAAAAACCTCACAGAAGTGAATGGGCTGCATCGGCATCATATCACGCTGTCCACAAGTGCCCATCCTCTGACAGTCAGTACACCTCTTCACGAACTCATCTGAGTCCTTGAAGAGGGTAGGCCACCACAAGCCGGATTGGAGCACTTTCTGTGCCGTTCTCCTCCCAGAATGATGTCCTCCTGCCTCAAGCTTGTGGCAGTAAGCGAGGACGCTATGGTGTTCCTCCCGAGGAATACACCGACGCCAGACGCTATCCCCTCCTTCGTGGTAAAGGATGGGATCCTCCCAATGATAAGACTTGGCCTTCGCTAGGAAGGTCTCAAGCCTCTGCCTGGGCCAATCTTGTGGGACTTTCCCAGCAACGAGAAAGTTCACAATATCGGCGTACCATGGGAGCGAGGCGATAGCAAGGATCGCCTCATCTGGGAAGGTATCTCTAATAGGATCAATCTGCTCAGAATCCTCAGGCTGCTCTAATCGGGAGAGGTGATCCGCCACCACATTCTTGACTCCAGGCTTATCCTTAATCTCAATGTCGAACTCCTGGAGTAGAAGGATCCATCTAGTCAGTCTGGCCTTGGCATCCTTCTTTGCCATGAGGTACCTGATGGCGGTGTGATCTGTAAACAAAGTCACTCTAGATCCAATGATATATGATCTAAACTTATCCAGGGCAAACACTACGGCTAGCATCTCCTTCTCTGTGACTGTATAATTCTGCTGGGCGGAATCCAATGTGCGGCTAGCATAGTGTATAGCAAATGGTACTCCATCCCTCCTCTGTCCCAGCACTGCCCCTACGGCAAAATCGGAGGCGTCCATCATGATCTCGAATGGGAGAGACCAATCAGGCGGCTGGAGGACAGGAGCCTCAATCACACACTGCTGGAGAGTAGCAAACGACGAAAGACACTTGTCATCGACAAGGAACTCGGTGTCTTTCGTCAAGAGGTCAGTCAACGGCCGGGCAATCCTGCTGAAATCCTGAATGAATCTCCTATAAAATCCAACGTGCCCCAGAAATGACCGTAACTGTCTCAGATTGGACGGCGGTGTGAGTTTTCTAATGACATCAACCTTGGACGGATCAACCTCCATGCCCCTGTTGGAGATGATGTGGCCAAGCACCGTCCCTTGAGTCACCATGAAGTGACTCTTCTCCCAAGATAGCACCAAGTGATACTCAATACATCGCTGAAGTACTCGATCTAGGCAGTCAAGACAAGAATCAAATCCGTCGCCGTAGATCGAGAAATCATCCATGAAGACCTCTAAACACTCCCCTACCATGTCCGAGAAGATCGACAGCATGCACCTCTGAAACGTCGCAGGGGCATTGCATAGCCCAAATGGCATGCGTCGAAAAGCGTATGTGCCGAAGGGACAGGTAAAGGTGGTCTTCTCCTGGTCCTCAGGAGCGATGGCCACTTGGTTGTAGCCCGAGTACCCATCCAGGAAGCAATAATGGCTCTTCCCTGCCAGTCTCTCAATGATCTGGTCAATAAAAGGCAGGAGGAAATGGTCCTTCTTGGTGGCTTGGTTGAGTCTCCTGTAGTCAACACAAACCCTCCAAGAGGTGGGTACTCGTGTAGCAATCTCCTCTCCCGACTCACTGATCACAGTCGTGATGCCCGTCTTCTTGGGCACCACATGCAAGGGGCTGACCCACTTGGAGTCGGAAATGGGATAAATAAAACCTGCACCCCACCACTTCTATATTTCCTTCATGACAACCTCTCTAAGGTTGGGGTTCAGACGCCGCTGGAACTCACGCGACGGCTTCGCCTCATCCTCGAGATAGATGTGGTGGGAGCACACTGATGGACTGATCCCATGGAGATCTGCTACGCTCCATCCGATCGCCTTGCGGTTCTTTTCAAGAACCCCCATCAAACGGGATTCCTGCTCTCCAGTCAACTCAGCGGAGATGATGACTGGGTACATCTCTGGATCGCCCGCAAGGAATCGATACTTCAGCGAAGTAGGGAGCGGCTTCAGCTCTGGAATGCTGGGTGCCGGCAAATATGGCTGTGGAAGAAACTGAGTGAAAGCTGCAAGGTCTGCCAAATCTGCCTGGGAAAGTGAAAGCATACTCTCGCAAACTGGATCGGGAGAAGGCGGCTCTACTGCACTGTCTCTGCTCGGCTCTGCATCTAACTCCTCCTCATCAATAGGCTCAACTGGACTCAAGTCTGGCATCTGATCATAGCAATCGGCCCAATCAGATTCTGAATCCGAGGGATATGTATCAGAAACGGTGGCATCAGCACCACCGGGAAACAAGGTGGCATCAGCACCACCACCACTAGTCATCGTGCTGCGATCGAGGACCGGCTCCGCTGCCGCAATGGTATCCTGAACCAGGTCTGTGCTCTCCAGACTCTCCTCTGCTGTCATCTCTGCCTCAGCTGTGTCTGAAAGTGAGAGGGTGGTCTGTGCCTCAAGGTCTGCCCAAGCTGCCTCATCATCTGTGATCACAAAATCACAGTCCTGGTGGATGTCTGGCTCTGCGTCTGTCAGCTGCTCTGAATCGATACTCGCATCTGAGCGGGATCTGAATCTGGCTCTATAGTCCTCGACCGTCTCTATTTGTATACTCTCGCCCTGGACGCGAAAGTACACCTTCCCGCTATCATGATCAGTCACCGCCTTGGCTGTGGCCAAGAACGGACGACCAAGGATGATGGGGGTATCGGCCACTGACTCAGGGATCTCCATGTCCAACACTACGAAGTCCACGGGGAATTGTAGACCCTGAATCGTGATGATAACGTTTCGTAATAACCCCTTCGGCCTCTTGACAGATCGATCAGCGAACTGAAGGACTGTCCTGCTCTGTCGAAGAGTGCCCAACTCGAAGCGGTCGAGAAGGGCTGCCGGAAGAAGGTTAATCGACGATCCGCTATCTAGAAGAGTACGGTCGAACCACTGCTCACTAATCTGGCATCTGACATACGGGGCCCCTGAATCTGGCCTCTTGGCTGGCAGTCGGTTCTGGATCGCAAAGCACGTGGCTTTGGTCAGCACATGGATCTCTGAAGTGTGGTTCCTCCTCCTCCTCCTGACTGTAGTCCTCTCTCTCAAAGATCTCTGGAGAAGGGGGATGTGCTGCAAAGCCTCCTGGAGGGTCAGCTGAATGTGAAACCGATCTATCATGCTCTGGCTGAACTCCTCAAGCTCTCTCTTTTTTGGATCATTTTTCTTCCCCTTCCCCATCTGAAGGGCTCTAGGGAAGGGGATCATTGGGTCCTTCTCAGATGAAGGACTAGGAAAAGGTCTAAGCGGTTCAAGGACTGGATCCACACATACATCATGCACCACAGTGGGACCAAAAGAATGTAAACCTTTTCCTTTATTAATATCAGAAGTCTGAGATACATAACCATGAGGAAAAACATCAGATCTCTCCCTACAAACACCGGTGGCCTCAGTACCACCACGGGCTGGCTGCTCTGCTGCTGCTGAAGGAAGACGTCGCGCGGCATCAGTACCGCGGGCTGGCTCGGTTGCATGGGTGGCATCAGTACCACCTCCTAGCTCTGGTGAAGTGGTGGCCTCAGTACCGCCGGTGGGATCATCATCCTTGGAGGCCTCAGTGCCACCGTCATCATCTGGAGCGGCCTCAGTACCGCTCTCCTCCTCCTCCTGTGGCGCCTCGGGATGGTGCTCAGATGAGGCGCCGCCGCCTGCTGGGGTCCTACCGCTCCTAAGTGTGACAAAATCAGCATCAAATAAATCCGAAGATGTATCATCAAATGGGTCACTAGGAGTGGCTGACTCAGTAGGTACTACCTGCTCAGACTTCCTCTTGAGGCTGTTCGGATTGGGCTCTATCTGGGCTGGTATGGCGGCCTTCCCTCTCACCAGGTCCCGCATCTCCTGGCGGAACTCGTCCATCTCCCGTCGGAATGTAGCCTGCTAGTCCGTGAGGAGGCGGGCGATATCATCCAAAGCGGGGCTCTCGTGGGAGCCCGACGGGTGGCCTCTCTGTGGATGAGGCTGTGGCTGCTGGTAAGGGTAAGAGGGGTAGGAAGGATGGTGCTGCTGGTGCTGGTATCCCTGGTGAGCCTGCTGCTCACGTCTCCAAGGCTGTCCCTGCTGCTGATAGGGACGAGGACCGTAGGCTGACTGTTGCTGATACGCTGGGGGCTGCTGCTGCGGCTGGTGCTGGTCTCTCTGATGGGAGTACTGCCCTCCCTGTCCTGACGGCTGCTGCTGGGGCTGGGCACCACCACTCCCCCACCTGAATCCGGGATGGTCTCGTCGGATCCCAGGCTGGGGACGGTCGTACCAGATCCCGTTGACATCCATCAACGGCTCGGCATCAAAGGGGGCTGGCGGGAGTACTGCCAGAGGCTGGTCCGGCTGGTAGACCACCATCTGCATCTCTGGAGATGGTGGAGACTGGTAGGTGGGCTGCGGCTGCTGGTACGGCTCCGCCTGTACAAGGTGAACCTGTCTAGGCTGCACTGGAGTGCTGGAGCGCTGGGACGAGCTGCTGCTGCTGCCGGCGTCGCCTCGCGACTGAAGACGGGGCTGAGAAGCCGTCTGTGCCTCCTGGAGACACATGAGCTGTGTCTTCAAGTCGCCCAAGACCTGTGCCATCTGATCCATCTGCGCTATGCTCTGGCACTGCTTCTTCTCTATCAGCTCCATGCGGTCCAACTTCTCGCTGATAATACCCATGTCCGCAGCTGATGACTCTGCTGCTGCTGCTGCTACTGCGGACGAACTGGAAGGACCTGCATCTACCCGTGCTATCCTCTGGTACTGCACGGGTCCTGGCTGATGTGGCTGGGTCTTCTGGGTGTAGAGCCGGGTCTGGGACATGACCATGTAGTTCTCTGCCATCTCCTCAAAAATAGCCCAGACCTGGTCGTGGTCCTTGGCGAAGTAGGACCCGCCACAAGAAGCATTCACCAGGCCCTGTAGCTCTGGTGACAGTCCGCTGAAGAAGCTCTGAACTAGGTTCGGCTTCGTGATGTTGTGGTGCGGGCATCTGTCCAAAAGCTCTCTGAACCTCTCCCAAGCCTCGTGAAACTGCTCGTTGGGGAACATGGAGAAGTTACTAATCAGGGCCCTCGCTGCATTCGTCCGCCCGAGTGGATAGTACTTATTCAAGTACTCGGTGCGGAGCTGCTCCCAGGTATAGACAAATCTCCCCAAATGCTTCAGCCAGGTGGCTGCTCTATCTGCCAGTGAAAAGGGGAATGCGATCATCCTGATCGTGTCCTGGTCCACATGTCTGTCGTGGACAGTGCTGCATATCATAAGAAACTCCTGGAGGTGGAGGTGGGGCTCCTCTGTAGCAAGTCCATGGAACCGCGGGAGCATCTGCAAGGTGTTCGGGGGGAACTTGAAGTCCCCCACGATAGCTGGAACCACCACCCAATGGTGCATCAGTGTAGATCCGGGATTGTGTAAATCCCGCATCGGTCTGGGTGGTCCTGCTCCCCCTGCGGCTGCTGCCGCTGCGGCGGCGGCCGCGGCTGCTGCTGCCGCTGCTGCTGCGGCTCGTGCATGTGCATCTGCATCCGGGATCTCCTCGGGCTCGCTCTGCTGGTCTCTCTCTGCTCTGAGCCTCTCCAACTCACGCCTCATCTCCATCATGAAAGCTCCCTGATCGCGGAGCTGCTGCTGAACTGTATCAAGTGATGCGATCAGGGTGGAGTTGATCGATCCCTGGTCTAGTACAATATGCTCTGGTCTACGGGAGTGATCATCAGAACTGCCTGCTCCGGCCATCTCGACGTCTGCAAAATCAAATGAGCCCAACTCAGGTGCCGTCAAATGAATCAGTCTCTCCTCGGGCTCGTGTCTCTCAGGAAGGTCAGAAAGGGGATCGAGGGGGAACAGGGTGGAGTCGTACTCGGGCTCGGAGAGCGGGTCTGAGCTCTCGCGAGCCAACCTAGATGATGAGGTAGACGCGCCCGAAAGCGGTGCAGCCAGAGGCTGCCTAAGAGACCGTCTACCAATCATCTTGATCTAGCGAGTAGGGCGGATGAGATCTGGAAAAACTATGATCTGAAAACAAACCCCCGGTTCACCAACGCAACGCGAGCTGAAGACCGTGAAAGTTCGGTCAAATTATCTTGTCAATTTTATTTTGGTGAACACACAAATATCAGAGCGCTTACGTGACCTGTTGAGATATCCGCTGCTAACCCCAACCTACTGTCCCGCACGGAAGAGTCGGTAGTCAGTCGAGTTTAGCAACGGGGGGCTCTATCTAGTGTGCGGGGTCACTCTCTCGCGCATACAAACCAAGCAATGAGGGGGTTGCTCTCCCCAAGACAGAATTTTTAGGGTGAGCGAGTTTTAAGGTCAATAGTCTTAGCAGTCCCAATTTTATGGTTACACTTTTTAGGTATTTTTCAAAGCAAACAAGAACGCCTAACGAATTTTTCGATTCTCCTAGTTATTAAGTCAAAAACAGGGGGGTGAAGTCGAAAAAGCCGATGCACGAGAAATCAATGATGCATGCAAAGTCAGAAATGCGTACCTTGCTCCAGCTCTCTACATGCAATATGATCCGCGCATAAAATAAAGACAGAAAGTAAACTAAGCTAAATGATGCAGCGGGAAGCCGAGTCCTAGACGAGCAACTTCTAGCGAAGAACCGTCTAACCGGTCACCGACCTCCAAGCCAAAGGGTCCGGTCTTGGCTCGTCCCTCCCCTGCCCGACAAATCGGGGGTAGGAGTAAGCGCTTTACAGGACGAGCTACGACACGTAGGCTACAGAAGCTAGCGAGTCGGTTATTTTTATTATTTATTTTAAGTAGGTCCAATTACGGTCTATAGGAACAGATAGGCAATTAAGGTGTGTGGATCCTACTCAACTGCGTCACAATCACCAGAAAGTCCTAAATCTAGGGGCTCGAGCAAAAACCGCGCAAATCTGGAAAATAACAGTAAGAAATAAAAAGAAATCCGCGAGAAAAGCCGCGAAAAAGCCGCGAGGTCCTAATGGGTCCCCCGAGCACACCGGTGCTCGGCGAAACAGACCCGCTACGGTCTCAAGTCCAAACAGTCTCAGAAGTGTCCTATCCCTGTATTATTACAATAATAATGAATAAATGAAATAAAACTACCCTAATACCTCACCCACTCACTCTCTCTCTCTCGCTTTCTCCTGCGGCTTCGTAGAGAAAGAAGCCGCCTCCGAACTCCGTGGCTGCACCGGCTCCTCGAAAGTAGCCTCCGCAGTCCTCGGGCCCTCGCAAGAAACAGAGAAGAGAGTGGTCAGACCAATAAAATAATCAAATAATAGAGAAAAATAAAAGAAAATACAAATAAGGGTATATATGCAAAAATGGAAAATAAAATAATCACACAAAATAAAACAAAAATAAAAAGAAAAGAAAAGAAGAATAAAACAAAATAAAACAAAAAGAAACTAAATACAAAAGTTGCGAAAAGCCGCGAGCTCCGAAAAGCCGCGAAAAGCCGCGAAAATAAAAACGAAAATAAAAACAACACTACTAAGCCGTGCTCCCCGGCAACGGCGCCATTCTGATGACACGCCTGAAAACTCGGATATAAGGTACTAGATAGGTCGTTGCGACCCAAGCGATCAGACTATGTCAATCAAGAAAAATGAACCACTCAGAATAGATAAAATCACTCAAAACACGAAAGCGGTCCTGCTATTGGATTAACCTGGTATAGCACCCAGGGTCGAACACAAGGAGCACGGGTTGGCCTAGGGCCTACGAAGTAGTAAAAAGAAAATAAAATCAAAGAAAAGTATTTTTTTAGTGGTTTTTAATAGTTTTTATATTTTTTTTCAGGATTTTAGAATATGAAGAAAATAAAAGAAGGCAAATATAAACACACTTTGGCAATTTATTTAACACACCAAAAATCAAGCAAAAATTCAAGAAAAATGTTTTTTATGTTTTTTAGGTTTTTAAGTGTTTTTGGTGAATTTTTGGGATTTTTATAAAGTATATTTTATTTTCTAAAAATCAAATAGTGCTGAAAAGAAAGGGTACTGTCCAGCAAGGACCAAAACCCAAAGATAAATTATCTAAGGATCTCAGAGGGCCCTGGAGGTAATTTTCCTGTATTCTAGAGAAAATAAGGAAAATTTGGGTACCAAAATTATTATTTTTGGATTTTTAGATTATTTATTATAATTTTTATGAGTTTTTAAGGGTTTTTAGATTTTTAGGGTTTTTAAGTGATGAAAAATAGCCAAAATTGGCTAGAAAATCAAACAACAAACAAAGAACAGTAGCTATTTTTTTTAGAATTTTTGGGGGTGATTTTATATTTTTTTGGGATTTTTAAACCTAGACAGTAGCTGAAAAGAAGGTTTTTGAATTTTTAAAAATACTAAATAAAATCAAAAATATCCTCAAAAATTCTCAAAAATCCAACAACATGGCAGGAGCCATGTGTCAAATTTTCATCGAATTTGGAGGTGGTTTGATATTTATTCAAAAATCAAAAAGGGGGCACTGTGCACAGGGACGTAAGTGCAAATACCCGCAAGTCTGGGGGGCCAAGGTGCAAAAATCCCCGCTAAACACGCGCGTGGCGCGTGCCTGGGGCACTCAGGGGCCTTTTGGTAATAAAAACCAACTCCTGGGACCTTTTGGTAACTCGTACCAAAAAGTCCAAGGGTATGGTTGCAATTTACCCACTAAAATCCGCACATGTAGAAATAAAAGGCTCACAGGGGTATAGATGCAATTACCAAAAAGTATTCATTCATTCAAGAACCCATCAGAACTACAGGATAAAAGATGTAAATAGCCCAACTAAACACGTGACGAAGCACGTGGACTCACATACACAGGGGCATACATGCAAATACAAACAAGCACCAGGTCCAGAATGCAATTTACCCTACGTAAATAAAACTACTAAAGTATTTACAGGACTAGAAATAAAAGACGCAAACTACGAGGGGGCCTAAGTAAATTACCCCTTTATTCGTCGACGGCTGGATAAGCGCCACGTAGGTGATCGGACGGCTCAGAATGGGTGGCGCTTCTCTTCTCTTCCGCACGTGGCCGATCGACGGTGCAGAGGGGGCCACGTGGATGATCCAACGGGTCAGGTGCTGTGGGTTCCCTCTCTCTGATCTGACGGTCCGGATGGCTCCTCTAGATGATCGGATGGATGCTGCTCCTCGGTGAACGGACGGACACGATCAAAACTGGAGCGGAGGGGCCATTGGACGGTGCTGGAGGATGGTGGAAGAACACTCAGCCGGCGAGCTTCGCCGGCCTCGTGTGCGTGCTAGGCTCCTCCTCAGCTGCCTCCAAGTATCGGAGAAGATCGGCGGTGAAGTCCCGCAGCTGCTGAAGACCTCAGATGACCCGGCCGAGCCCTGGAGGGGCTCCGGCGAGGTCGGTGGCGCGGAGCTCTTGGCCTGAATGTGAGGGGGCCTCAGATGGCTCCCTCTTGACCTGTAAAGCGAACCAAAAGCTTCGCGGGTAGAGGGCAAAGTGCCTCGACCCGAAGAAGCGGCGTGAGGGTGAACAAGGGATCGGGGCGAACGAGCTCCGGCGAGCGGAGGATGGTGGAACTCGACTCCCAGCTCCGGGGCGAGCTGGGTTGGATGAATGGGCGAAGAACGTGCGTGAGGGAGTGGCGAAGGTGATGGTGTGCTCCGATGATCGAGATAGTACGCGATATGGCCGGAATCAGAGGAACACGTCGGAGAGTCGATTTGGGGGTAACTCCAAATTAAACGAAATGGCAAGGCTAGAGGGTTACCTGGGCGGAGTGGAAGACTGGGCTGGAGCTTGGCTAGCTCCTGGTCGTCGCCTCGAAGGGCGTCAAGGCCTGAGGCTCGAGCTCCGGTCGGGTGGCGGAGCACGGCGGCGCGAAGCAGCCGGATCGATGGTCGGCCACCTCCTCCTCGCTGCAACAGGTACAATCGCGAGCTGTCACCTCGGTGATTGCTCTGGAGGTCACGGGAGTGAGAATGGGGAGCCAAAGATGGAAAGAAAGTGCGGCGGAGCTCGGCTTTTATGTGGGTGCAGGTCCGGGAAGAAGAGCTCGGGTCCGGCTCGATTGAGCACGGATCCCTAGGAACGATGTCGGGCGAGATTCCCGGATTCCTGGGGGGTAATTAGGACCATGGATTAGGCTAAATGGAGGTCGGATCTGGCGGGGATAAATGGAAGAAGTCGGGTCCGCGAACCAGACCCGGCTCTGGTGGTCCTGGGGGAGGTGTTGACCGGGGGTCAACAATCCCCCGTGGACCAATCAGAGCCCGCCAAGGCCTGAGTTTTTATTTGATTTTTTTGGGCCTTTAAATGGCCGAATTTTCAAAAACTTAAAACACAAAATATTTTTATTTTATTTTTTTCTATTTTTTTGTAATTTTTAATTAATTTTTGGAAATAAAAATAAGGTATATACAATATAGGTCTATACATAGGTATATATACAATATATGATTTTTAATTTTTGATTTTTAATTAGTTATTTTTATGCATTTTTATTCCCATTTTATGTTTTATTTATTTATAGGATAAAATGAGGAATAAAAGGCTATTTTTATTTTATTTTATTATTTATATACATGGGTAAAGTAAATAGTTATGTACACTATATACATGGCATATGTACAATATGTTTTTGCATTTTTAATTTTGTAATTTTTATTTGAATTTTGTTTTGTTTCTTTTTATTTATTTTATTTACAATATATACCATAGATTATTTACAAAAAGTTGTGGAAAATAATTTTATTTATTTATAAGGTTAAATAAATAGGGAAGGTGGTTTATGTACATGGTGTAAGGGTATTTTTTTGGTCTTTTTGATTTTTAAATTTTTATTTTGTTTTTAATAGCTTCTAAATATATGCAAAATATATACAAATATTTACAACAAATTTTTGGGTGAGGAAAATATCTAATTTTATTTGTTTACAAATATATACATGTGTGAGCCCCTATCTCCCTCTACTTGGCTTTTATGCGGTCAGGCCCATGCTGAGCCCTCCCTTGGGTTAGGTTGCTCAATATTTATTCTAAATATTTCCCTCTTTTTCTTTTTCATCTTTATTTTTTATTTTTGCACAAAAACATGCTAATTATCTATATTTACAAACATGCATGCTTTTGCTAATTGACCCTATTTACACATATCTACATGCATTTGCATAGGTTTTTGTAGCTAAAATATAAGAATAAAGAGTGATGAATGGGTATTCATCAATGATCGACGGGGTTATGGCCTCGACCAAGCGACGACAAGCGAGGGAGGCTTCTCGCGGCGGAGTTCCGGCCACGAAGAGCGAGCGTCGGCTACACTGCATCGAATCGACCACCAAAGGGCTCCTCAGATGGCTGTCACCACGCTGAAGGATTCTAGGGTATCGAGAGGGAGTGAGGCACGAGCTCCTGACCTAGGGAGGCGGATAAGTGATCTTATAGCAGTCCTAGGTGGCCGGATAGATTGGACCAGAGCATGCAATTCGAGAAGGATCCGTGCTTCCCTAGGGATCTGTGAGGACCTTGGATCCATGGGGAAGGCACGGGCGGAATTTCAGGGTAAACGGGCGCAGGATCCGGCCTAGAGAATTTTGAGAAAGAGGTCTAGCGGAGGGATCGGGTCAGGTCAAGCCCTGGAAGAGGGGGTTGACCCGAGCCAACGATCTGCCGTGGACCAATCAGAAAATCGGATTTACAAAAATATTTACAAATTCAAGAAAAAATAATAAATGATTTTAAATTAAAAAGTATATAAAATGAAAAATATTTATTATTTTCCAAACTATAAATCTGTGGTTTTTATTTATTTTTATGAAAAATAAATTGTTGTATATACAATATAATGTATTATATACATGTATAGTATACCTATGTGTTTTGTACAATTAATTTTAATTTGTTATTTTTACATAAATATCCTAATTTTATATTTTATTTATTTACAAAATAATTTTTAGAGTCTAAAACAAATTTTTTTATTTTTATTATGCATTTACATGTATAAAATAAATAGGGAAGGAAACAAATATACATGTATTATATTTAAGTGAGAGAGAATTTTATTTTCTTTTTATTTTGATTTTTTATTTTTATTTTATTTTTAGAAATATATACAAGGAAGTAAAAATAATTTTTTATATTTATTTTTGTAAAAAAACACATATGATACGTATATATAATGTGGAGTGGTCCTATCTCTCTCTACTTATTTTATTTGGCGATCAGGCCAATGCTTGGCCCTCTCTTCGGGTTCGGGTCACTCAGTAGTTACTAAATACTTCCTTCTTTCTCTTTTTATTCTTTATTCTTTTATTTTTGCACAAATACATGCTAAGTATATGATATTAACACATGCATGCATAATGCTAATTTATTGTATTTACACCTATTTACATGATACTTTGCCAAGCTAATTAGCTAAAATAAAAGAATAAAGAGTGATGAATAGGGATTCATCAGAGACCTGCACGATTAGACTTGGGGCCCAAGGAAGGTTCTCCTCGACCACTGGTTGCAAAAAATTAAAGGTGGGAATGAAGAGGCGAGTGTGCTCTGATGAAGGGAGAAGATGAAGCACAGATCTCCCAAATCTGTGCAAGATCAATGGTGAAGGATGGGTCGAGATGGTATAAGATAAAGGGGCAAGATTCTCAGGTGTACGGTTCACAATCGAAAACACAGGGAACAATAGCCGGGCCTAGAAATCCAATGATATTCTTGTTGTGATTTTAAGCTAAAATAAATAGAATAAATTCAAATAAAATATAGAGCTCACTACTGATTAACCTAAGAATCGAAAGGATAAAGAAAAGAGAATCTCACCTTCTTGGAATGGTCAGGAGCAGAAGAACACATGGATTTCACCATCGATGGTGAACCACACCTCCCCCTCCTTCTCCATGCCTTGGATCAACTAGGAAGCACCTCCTGTCACTAGGGCTTCACTCCAGGAACAGATCTACGGGTTATGGTGGGAGTAAAACGGATTTATTTGCAAAATTGGAGGAAGAGGAATTATATACACGTTGACTGGGACCAATCCCTTTGTCTAGAGTTTTCTATCCACCCGAGGATTGACCGACGATGCACATAGATGCACGTGGAAGCTACATCATCGGTGAGAATTTTTGCTTAAGGAGTTGGGGGCAGAAGCGATCTGAATTGGGCTACAAAATTAGAATAATAAGGTGAAAGAGCATGGCTTGGACTAGTCTATAGAGGTTGCAGGGCAGTTGACTGGGGTTAATGGTCGTCGTCTACTCATTGGTCCACGTCAGCCTCAAGAGGACAAAATAGAACCAAAAATAAAAATAAGTAAAAAATAAAATAGTAAATGGTTTTTTAAATAAATATTAAAACGTGAAAGTATATGTTTATTTTCACAAATATAATTATAGATATATATACCTATACTTTGAGTATTTTATTTTTATTTTATATTTTTAATTTTTACTATCTTATGTACATATTTTATATATTAATAATATAACTAAATATTTTTTACATATTTTATTGTATTTTTCTAATTTTATTTGTATACTTAAATAAATAAAGGTATATACATTATAGGTATATTATACATGTATATTTTAATATATTATTTCTTTTAAGTATATTTTAATTATTTAATGTTTATATTTTTAAAAAGTTTTAGATAATTAAAAATTATTAAAAAATATAAGAAAGGTAAAACTATAAAGAATGAATTATATGGATAAAATATACATGTATATAGTATAATGAGGCCCCAAAATTGGATTTTGTATCTTAACTCCATTTTTCATGATACCACCTTCATTTGATCGATAATTTTTTTAGAAGACAATGGAGATGAGTTTGGTAAATTTTGATTCATATGGAGAAGATATTTATCTATGAAGTTCTGTTTACAGCCTTTTCATCTATGTATCCCAGTTGCACAGCGCATTATTTTTGCGTATATATATATATATATATGTATTTTTTTATACATTGTTGTGTAAATGTTTTAACTTGAAAATATCTTTGTTTGAAGTGTGTTGAGTTTGTATAAATTAGTGTAAGTTTTGGCTATATGCATAGTAATGAGCACCTAAGGTTTCTAGGTGTTATTTTGTCTGTAGTACTTTAGTCTTTTCATTCCCTACTTTATTCCTTGTCGATTAAGTAAATATTGACTTAGTCTCGAAGCTTAGGGTTAGTTAGTATTTACAATACTTCCTTTATTTTCTTTTCTTTTCTTTATTCATTTATTTTTTATTTAAATACATGTTTTATGTACTATTTAGATATAATAGTTAGTGTGTTGATTTATACAAGTTAGATATATTTATTGTATTTATCTGAGGATTTAAATATAAAGTAAAGGAATACATGTGAATGAATGGGTATTCATCACCCCATATACTTACCTTTGCTAGTCCCTAAAAACACTTATTAGGAAAATAAGTGATGCAAACAACTAATCAGTCCACTCTGTTATTTTTTTCACAAAAACTAATGGGCTCCCTTGACATCAAAGGGGAAGGTGGTCGTGGAGACTGTCCTCATTTGTCTCATAGAAAGGGACTTTCAAAGGGGCTCGTTCCCTACGTTACTCAGAGGAGATAGTCATTTTGTTATAGAATGGGATGTTCAACAGTAACCATCCCCTTCTTTTGAATGGACGGGGCACTCACCAATTGACCATCCCCTGTGGTCGCATAAGGGACGGTCAGTGGGTGATTGTCACTTGTTGTCATATCATCTAAGACACTTTCTTGTAATGTCTATGTGAAAGTTCTTATATAGAATATAAGTTTGGTTAAGGTTGCGTACCTTAAGGTATTCTCCGTGAAATCCCTTTTTCTTCTTTAGAATATAAACTGATGTATGTTGTGTGCTTTGTAAAAAAATTTGGACTAAATTAGAAGTAGTTCCTACAATGAGAGTTTGTAAGGCTTAGATAGGCCGAGCTCAGATACAGAACGTAAAGACGGGTGAACACGTATGCTTATATCGTTGTTGATCGTTAAACACAAGTTTTTAAATTGCTATATAATTGTGAAAAGCACTGTTCATCCCATTTACTGCATCTTCACGATGCTTGACGGTATTAAATATATATTGCTGAATCTTTGAGGACCAGAACCATGCTGTCCTCTCCAGTGCACCGAATTGGTACCCTACTGCCACATTACATTACATGCCGTCTAGTAGTGAACCATCTCGAAGAAATTCGGAGAAGCGCCTTCTCGATATTTCAGATGGACATTACAAGCGTCTCTTCTCAGGAGAGTTTGAGTCGTTCCCCTCACTTCCTCCCCTTGTCGAAGCCAACGTGAGCTCTCGCAGGTTACATAACATATATGGTTCTTTCCGGGACAAGAGATTGTCGGTGCTTTGGGGACGACCTTCCCTTAATTAGCTTGTGCTTTCTGTAGGGATAGGGGTCTGAATGAACAGGTCCACATGTTGCTATTGGATTCCCCGTCATAGTGCATGCTCATTTATAGGGGGAGCATTAAATTCCACTCTTTACTTGCTCTTTTCTATCAGCACTTTTACCAGCATGGAATTAGGTTTGTTGCACTTCACTAAACAATGACAAAGTCAGGCAAATCAAGCAAGTATATTACTATATTCCCCTTTCTATACAATCAAAAACAGATGCAAACCTACCCTTTCAAATGAAACCGAAACTTAGAATATTCTCTCCCTATGTTCGCTCTTCCACGCTCCTGTCATTATCTTTGCCTGGTTTCAATTTGCTATCTTCGCCTGTAATCTTGTCTGTTTTTTATGAACTGCAAAAGAGAACCCCATGCAAGACAGATTAATTTCGGAGCTCCTGCACAGAAGTAAACACGTACTCCATGCAACGCAGACTAATAAAATAAATCAAATCAAGGAAACCTGACATTCAGTCATAACTCGAGTTCAAATCTCTGCAGGTTCTTGGCAAACAACATTAATTTCGACTATTTACTTATAGCATATCTTCCCACGATATTAGTCAACGAGAATGTAGTTGAGACGCCTGCAGTATATCTACCAGAAGCTGATTAACAAGGCAATTAAGCCATCGCATGCTACTTGGGATTAAACAACACATATTAAAATGAAAGTCTTCAGAAGGAGAACGATTATGCAGCGGCGCCTCGATGGTGGCTACTGATTTAAAAAACTCGCAACGTGCTAATACATACGGGAAGCCGACGTGGAGAAAGGTATCATAATTCAAGAGAGAACATGCATGCATGTGACGTGTCCTACACCGTAAATCTATGATATGAACTGCATATATACTTCATCCTTGATTTAGTTTTTTTTATTTCGTCAGCTACAGTTAGGTGGAAATTTTTACACAGATATATAGCCTTGTCATAAACGTCCGCGTACCATGTACAATGAAACTAAGAAAATAATGGTTAGCAAGTTTTTCTAAGGCGATCGTTGACAATGCAAAGGTACCGGATTCAGTGATCTTATCATGTTAAAGTCAACAGTTGAACCCGTAAAATTCGTAAAAAGCAAAACACTGTAACGTACCCAACTCAAATATATGAGCGGTATGGCGTCAACTCTCTTCCAGGAAACGTGTGTCCTCACTCAAATCTTCTTCCGGGAAAGGGGTGTCGTTATTGGCATAAGATATGGTCGTGATCGATCTCTGAGATGAATCAGGATCTCTGTTAGTGGGTTTGAGCTGTATTTGATCAAGATATCTGCTGCTTAGTGCAGACGAAATTGCCGGGACTTCTCCTAATCGAACTGACTGCATCGAAATAAAATATTCGACTTATTGTGGACTGTTAAACTGAAACACTGACAACGTCTAATTCTAGGTGTATACTATACAGGTCTAATTCTAGCTGTATATTATGCACTGCTTGTGAGAGATCGTATAGCCAGAAGAATATTAGAAAACATGCATGTTTGTGTATCTACTCTAGCTGTATATTATGCATTGCTTGATATGCAAGGAATCTCAACTATCTGTTCCACTGCTCGGTTGAAAACTGTTTTTTTTCTGCACTCCCCATAACTAGGGTCTCCATGGGTAGTCGGAGAGTTCGAATTGTCTACTGGAATAAAATGGATCATCCGATCGAGAGATCGGACGGTCCCCGGGGATAGTTGGCCTCCTATGAGGGCCGTCTCCACTGTAATACAACACATGCTGTATTACAGCAGATGATCCTCTCTAGATCCGTTTATCTTAAGAGTGCTATGTAAACTCCTAGAATTAGGTGGGCAAAATGGCTGCAACAATGATTCACATATTAACAATTATTCGAGTCTAAATATACAATTACGATATCTATCTAAGTCCTTACTATCTAAGGAGTGATCAAGAGCATGCAGTCTCTACTGCATTCGAGATCCGTCTTCTCACGACGTCAATTAAGGGTGAATCTTGTAAATTCGTGTGCACGTGTGTTAGGTGGGTTGTTCCGTGCTTGTTCTCACCTCTACCAAGAAACAACCCTAACATTTTTTTTTGAAAGTTGAGAGTACGAGGTCACAAATTGATGGCTTTTGAATGACTTGGTCCAAATATCAGCATCTTGTCAACGTACGTGCAAGTGAGATTCAAACTAATTTTGCAACAAAGAAAGATACGAAAGTACAAGAAGGTGCAAGGTCATAAATAGAATCATTAAGCCTGTTCATACGAAACACAAACCAAGTGCAAATGTATGACTTGTCAAAAAGGTATATAGCCCTCCCTCTCCTTCTCCACGACCATGAGAGAGAGAGAGGCACAAGTTGAGTCACCCCACAATAAAGAAGGCATCACGTTCCACTGATTCCCATCCTCCCATGCATCCAACACCCACTTGATGATCACCCCATATATGGATCGTATGTCACGTATTCTTATATTCTGTATATTTTTTCCATATATGCATTGTTGTTTCTCATATGAGAACAAATGCTTGGAGGGAGTCGTCCCTTTCCGGTTGGTCCCTCTCGGCCTTCCATTCTGCTCCACAAGATCCCTACCACCAACTTCAATTGCACCCGTCCAAAAGATATAACTTTGGAATTAAAGATATCGGATCTAAATGGAAAATATCAATGTATCCCTGTTTGAATATATGAAGGATAATGCTTGGCGCAGGAGCTCAGTTGCAACTAGTTCGTCATCTTCCAAAAAAAACGTTCGATATACAGTGCGGCTCCCATTCGTCGTCTCGGTCTGATTGCACGATAAAATGGTGCCGCAGAAGTGGGATGCACCTAGGTCGACACCAGCACCTTCAAGAAGCCCATGTCCTCGACTTTTCTTTTCCTTTTTCTTCTTCAAATTTTAAAACCTTTACTTCAATTATATGAATATGGCAGCATGTTATATGAATTATAGAGGATCCTTTGCTATTACAGCCCTGCTGTAATGTCGCTCTTAGCACGTGTGAAATATTGGAGTGGAGAATGATTAATCCAGAAACATAGCAAAGTTAATACATGGAGGAGCGTAGATCGTCTGCTGCCCACCAGACTCTGCTGTAGTGTCCGGAGCCGCTCGATCAAGATCGAGCGATTCGCATGAATTCGCACCTTTTTGTGAGCCCGACCGTGCGAATTCATGCGGACCGCTCGATCTTGATCGAGCAGCTCGGACACTGTAGCAGAGTCTGCTGTGCAGCAGACAATCCGCTCCCTACATGGAGTCCCTGCACACAATCCAAAGCAACCTCACCAACCAAAGCAAAAGGAAAGGGCCACTTTCTTGTGTATAATACATCTTCATTTCCTCGTATATCGCCGATAATAATATATCACAGAAAGGCAGCAAAATACAGGTCCACCCCTTTTTCTTTCTTTCTTTGTACATAACACCAAAATCAAGAAAGAAGAGAAAACCCCCCACCTTTTCGCTCCCCACAAACAGTAAAAGAAAAGGAATTAGATCGAGGGAAATTACAAATTGGATCAAGGTGATTAATCATGCACTAATCACAGCATCTTGTGAGGAGTCCTCCATTTTAGTACTCTTGAGTAGACTTTCCCCTTCCGCTTCCTCTGCCTTCTCCCCCTCCACCTTCACCTTCAGCACCACCACCTCTTCATCCGAAGCCGCCACCACCGCCGTAGTGCTTACGCCGCCGGTGAGCTTCTGCGCCCTGTCGGCCTGCACCTCCCAATCCGTCCTCCTTATGACCATGAGCATCGCCACGATGCACGTCCCCTGCGCCGCCATCAGCCCCATCCACAGACCCACGAAGTCCATCCCGGCCCAGAAGCCGAGCACTACGGCCACCGGCATCCCCACTGCGTAAAACGACGCCAAGTTCACGTTGGCCCCTACCTTCGGCCTCGCACTCCCCCGCAGCACGCCGCACCCTGTCGTCTGCGGGCAATTGCCCAATTCGCACAGCCCGATCACCGGTAGAGCTGCTGCCGTGAGCCGGAGAATCTCCCCGTCCGATGTGAACATCCTCGCCCACGTGTTCCTCACCGAGAACGCGAACGACATCGCTGTCAGGCCGAGGAGGAATCCGCAGCCCAACCCCACGAAGGCTGCCCTACGCGCTCGGTCCGGTCTGTTCGCACCCAACTCGTTGCTCACCCTCGTCGACACGCCAAAGCTCAACGACGACGGGAAGATATAAATCAAAGCCGTCGTCTGTATGAGGATCCCCATGGACGCAACCGTCGCCTTAGGATTGAGCAGCAACCCACATAGCAAGATCATGATCTCGTACCACCACCACTCCAAGCACACCGAGACGCAGCTGGGGATCGCCAGATTCAGTAGCGCTCCCCAACCTTTGAAGCTCTCCATCGACGGCATCAACCCCCCCGTGCGTTTCGATATGCCGGAAAAGTACACGTAGACAAGGAGCGCGGCTACAAGGTTGAAGTTGGTCCAGACACCGGCGAGGGCTACTCCGGTGATGCCCAGATGCAGGACGGAGACGAGGAGGTAGTTGATGGGGAGGTGCATGGCGATGGCAAGCATGGCGCAGTAGGTGAGAGGCATGGTAATGGATTGCGTACGCAGGAAGATTCGTAGAGGGTGGAGAAGCGACTGGAGGACGAGGTCCGGTAGCGAGTAGATAATGTACAATTGCGCGGCGGCGGAGATAGAAGGATCTTGCCCGCAGAAGAGGAGGATGGATTCCATGTTGAACCACAGTGCGGAGATTGGCAAGGAGATGGAGAGGAGGAGAAGGACGGCGCGTTGGAAGGTGAGGCCGAGGAGGTTGTGGCGCCCAGCACCGAAGGCTTGGCCGCATATGGGCTCCATGCCCATGGCGAGGCCGGAGAGCACAGAGTACCCGGTGATGTTGGCAAAGCCAATTGCCAGAGCGCCACCGGCGAGAGGGAGCTCGCCGAGGCGGCCAAGGAAGAGCATGGAGATCATGGAGCGGGAGTAGAGGAGGAGGCCTGTTAGGATCATAGGGAAGGCCAGCCCAAGTATGGCCTTGGCCTCCTGAAGGAATATCACCTGCTGGTTCTTCTTGGGCCTCGCCTCCGCAACCGGTACCACTAGATGGGCCGTTGTTGGGCCGGTATTGGGCTTGTGGAGGAATGGTGTGAAGATTGTTATCATGTGTTGGGAATTGTCATTGTTGATATTCAGAGCGGTCGTGGTGGTCGCGGTGGTAGTGGTGGTGGCAGGTTCCTCGTCCTTGCAAGCGCATTGGGACGAGGTTAGCGCTAGGGTAGCCGGATGACCGTTGTTTACCATACACATCGTTCCGTGAAAAAAAAGGAAAGATGTATATGTGTAGTGTAAGAAGGGAGCGAGAAGAGACGCGGCAGGGCGATGTTGGGAGAGGTTTTAGGAAGATGAGGTATGAAGAACCAATACCATGTTAACGTCACCTCTCGTTCTCCTCCTCTTCTTCTCTTCTTTCAATTCTTTAACTTTGGAAGATGTCTGTGGCAGAGACGACAGGTATGTAGTGATGAGGGAGAGCAGAGGAAGCGGATAAAACGGGGTGGGGGGCAATGGATGGCATTGCAATGTTATATATAGGGGGGACCGGTACGTTGTACCTTCGGGTACTGCTTCTTAAGAGAATCCAGGTTTTCCTAACGGGCCCTAACGCCTTGTTGGATGCATTGACTTGCAAGCCATTTATCTTGACCGGTAACGGGATTCCAATAAATTCACATATCATACGCTCACTGCCGCAGCGCCCTACTAGCACGTACAGATCCTCTGCAGTACTGCAATGCCATTCGGAAAACGTGAGTGTCGTGAGCCGTTCGATCATACGAAATCAAGGTATTTTTGAGTCCGTGTCATGTGAACCACTCAATCTTGATCGAGCTGCTCATAGCAGCCCACTTTTTACAGCCAGCCTCTTGCGCGTGCGCCGACAGCCACAGGTGCGAATTATACGCCAGATGCAATCAAATTTAGCAGCGGGCGCGTTCTCATGGATTGATTTGACAAATAAGACGCGGACCAGCAGGCCATCACACCAGTGGAAAGTGATTGAAGACCCTTAATCATACTCTGCAAGCCTCTAATTATTATAATTAATACCGTCAGTAGCCAATCTTTTGATCATCAGAATGATTAGTATCTGACCCAAACTGCGGTGGACTTGTCAGCAGCTAGCAATCATTTTCAAATAAATTTCAACCAGTTATATGCAGGTCAAGTCAAGTGTTAAAATCACAGATTTATCATTTGATTAATCGCTGCTTATTCCATGTTTATTGTGATTACGGTCCTAATCCACTCCAAAACAATTGTGTAAAGTATAATATTATTATGTAGCTCAGCTCCATGTAGATCGATACAAAATGCCGATCATTACATGTAGTGTTGCTGCAGCACAAACAACAAGATGGCTCTCGGGTATCGGCTAAAGTTAGGGGGCACACGTGTTCAAGCGTGGGAGTTGATCAACGCACGTAGCGTTTAAATAATTTGACTTTGACTTTCTTAATCTAATTTATGTGCGTTGACATTTGCAGGGTTGTATTTTAAGACCGTCATTTGTCAAAGGACCCCCCGCATTCTTTTCCTTTTTAAGATTTTTTCTGATGATATACTCGTTATCTTTTTTTGATTGTTGGAGGAAAAATGTTGGAGCCATCGGGGTTGACCTAATTACATCTTTTAATTTCTGTCGCCCATCAGGGATGCAGAATTCTATCTTTGCTACGTACAGTTTTCTTTATTCTTTAGTTACGAATTATAAGATAAATTAGATTTTCGATGCAAATTGGTACACGGGGAGATGATTTGTTAAGTGCTTTGACTTTGTGGGGTCGTACGGGCTCATTTTATTTTATGATCTGGATTGAGCGTGATATTATTTTTAGTTAATATAAACTACATGATTTTTTTTACAGTTGTGTCCCTCTTGCAGTATCTGTTATGTCTTTCCTTTTTTTGCAATATCAATTGTGTCTCTACTTTCTTGGACAATTAACCGTTGTGCTTCTTGGTTTAGTTTATGTCTGTTCCATTCCCAAATGTACAAGTGTAACTGGAAAGAAAAAAAGAAATGTACAAATAAGTAATTTTTTGAAAAATGTCGGAGTACAACTGTGAGAAAATTTTACTAAATCGAACTTTGGTTTGTACAACCCCATGGTGTGGTTTATCACACTATTGTCAAAACTAACAGAAGGGCACATGTGATATAGGTGCAAGAAGATAAGAATACAACTGTTATTGCAAAAAAGAGAAGAGCACAACTAATATCACAAAACATAAGAGGACACAACTAAAAAAACACTAATTTGCATTATAGTTTCTTTAATGTATTTTTCGACCGCAATATAAAGAAGGATATACAAAATTGAGATATGCATCGTATTTCTCTTCAGAAATGCTTAAAAATCCAAGAATCGTATCCAAATTATTTTAACCAAGGAAATGCATCGTAAAAAGATGTAATTCTATGATGCCATTTATAAGCTTAAACTTGTTAGTATAAGTTTTATCGCAGATTCTACGTATAAAACTGAATACATGCCATTTTTATTCTTTTTTGCAACTTTAAAATACTGAAGAATCGAATCCCAAAATCGACAATAACTAGAAACTGATGATATTTTATGTTTTAATTGCAGGTTTTTAAACCCTTTTTGTGTAAATTTTATCACCAAATCTACTTCTGTATTCTTATAAAATCGACAGTTCTATCTTCTTATTATTACACTTATGTCCATGTATTATATTAAGAACATAATAATCTAAATGTACTTTCATAATAATTTAAATGTAATTATGAACATCATGGATGGTTGTTATACATTTAAAATAACCAAAGGGCTTGTGAATAATCAGTGTGCACGTTTATATGTTGTGAGATGGATGTTGTATGAGAGTCCAACAAACATGATTGGACTTGGGAGATTTAATATTAATGTTACATTTGCATGACGATTTGCTTATGTGGCTGCATACATTAGAATTATAGTAACCGTTATTAATTTATTAATGCTAACCATTTTCTTTTTGTAGTCAGTAAGTATGGGGATGGGTTTGAAATATGATCTTTTGGATGGTAGGTACACTGCTCTATCACTAGAGTAGTGAAATAGGTCAATGTTATTGTTTTCTTAGTATCAACAATATTGATTTTGTATCTGCAATTTGAGAGCAAAATTCTTTAGTTTAGGAATGCCTTTGCATCGACAATATGAATTTAAATCTTTGTAACTGATATAGGTGATCCAATACATACATGGATTATTGCTTTCTTGATGGCCCTTGTGACAATACTAGGACACAGATACTCAACAAATTATTTCACGTAAGTAGACTCCACATTCGAAATACAATCACGGGAGAAAAGCAGAAGAAAGAGAACTGAGTTTGTCTCCATTCACATAAGCATCCATAAAAAAGTCCATGTCCACGTTTGTGTGTGTGTATGTATGTATGCATGCATCACAAAACTGTAAAGTAATCTAAAATTGTAGAAGGACTACAAAAGAGAACGAACCATGACTGGTGCAGCTACCACCAAACTATGCACAATCCCAAGCCGTTCACTATCATAGCTCCTCATTAGCACATGTTGGATTCACACATATTATGAGTAATTGCTCAATAGAGTGCAAAACAATTGTAGAAAGTAAGGATACACTGTAAAGTGTACGAAAAAAACTACGAAATGTAAACCCGCCCACAAGGGCACTACCATAACCAAGACCTCACTGTGAAACACCCTCGACTCACCATGAGCCGAACACAACTGAAACCACAGAAGTCCACTACCCATTGTAAAAGTCCACATGACACATGGTACGAGAAGATGAGACAAACTCACCAGGCATAGCCCACCTCACACCGAGACACACTTCAACGGTTGTAAGAACTAGCATTCCACTTTGTTAATCATGTATATCTTGGAACTCCCTCGTATAGTTGAAGTTTGGATACCTGAAGATGCAGCCAACATCTGCAGATATCTAACAACAAACCTATTGAACATGCGATCCCACGGAGGACCACTATGCAATAAATATTATTGCAAAATCATTCCCAGATATGAAAATGAAGAATAACTCATTTCTATAATAGGTCCCTTAGTACAATTAGGTTAAGTACCATGGCCATCTTAATGATCATACAGCTGTTAATTGAAATGTTGAATCATAGGGGTCGATACTTGGATGACATCTAAAGAATTAGATTGAGGACTCGTCAAGCACTGTCAAGTAATTGTTAATTGAGGATCTCCAGCCTGAGAGTAAGATGGCATTACTTCTCTCTAAAGGCTAATATCTAACCGACCTCTTGATGCATGTCCTCTACGTAGAAATAGAGATTTGGAGGTGTTAGATAAGTTAGGTCAAAGAGTTGACGTAACGAGATCGATAAAACCAAGACCTATGTCATATATTGTCATGATATAAGCACACATCCTCTGACTGGAGACAGATGTGTTACTATATGTTTGAGTATGTACATTTAGTAGACCGATAGACTGATGATCTAATCAAGGTCTATACACCGGCGAGCTGGAGTGCATACAAGGCCATATGAGTACGATCTCTCAAAGGTATTATACATGTTCATTACTGAATCGAAAGACATGAGCTCACTCATGAGATATTGGAATCAAATTATTTGCATGGTTGTCTCGCTTTGGAAGTTTGACTAAATTTGTCGGTTTGATATATGCTTTTGGATAATATATGATCAATACATGGGTATAATATATACTTTTGAAAAGTATGTGATCCATACCAAATCCCAATGATCGAATGAAAAACTTAATGATAAAACCATGAAGCAGACAATCTAAATAAGATCTAAAGCTTCGGGTTTATTCTAGATCATCTAGTATACATGATGTACAGATATTAGGTATACTCAGGGGTGATGTGATCATAAACGATTGTATAACCATGATGCTTCCATTCTGAGGGAGTGATGAAATATGTCTGGATTTTATTTACTCCTTTCAGTAGATAAGTGATCTAATCTTAGTCCAAACATTGAACATTAATCTAAACGCAATCCAAATGTAATAAGAAGATTAGATATACGGCCTTGATTCAATCAAGCATCTATGAGAGGTCCTCGACATCTGGATTTGAGATGTGATCTCAATATCCAAATCACTATACATGGTACGTACAATCGCCCTGTCCTTATCTCCAAGTATCCATGGAGAAAGCACATTATTCTTGAAAGAGTTCAATAACAATTCCTTAGATATAAGATGTATATCCAAGCATTGAGAATTAGATAATTAAATGTGATTTAATTATCGTGAATAATATGAATTTGATTCATTTTATTTAAATGTATGAGAATGATGATGCAATATAATTAAATATGATTTAATTATCATGGATATGAATAATGTAGATAGTATTATCCACATTAATCATATATATTATATATATAATTTATATATAAGAGAGGCCTATTTATAAATAACATTTACCATCTAAATGTTGATGTGAATTAGATTCACATTGGATAATTAATTGAAAATGTAATTTACCAATTATTTTGGGTTGTGAAAATGATTCATAAATTTACAATGGTATGATTGATATTTCACAAAATAATTTGGAATTATTTCGGTGAAATAATTTACAGTAAAAGTTGTTGTAAATGGTTAAAGGATTATATGAAATATGTAATCTCACATAATAGGAAAATGTTCTCCTCTTTCATATAGGGAGGGTGCACGACAACCCTTGAGCCCTAATTCAAGGTGGTTGTCCCCCCTTATTATAGGAAGGTCGTAGCCTCCTTTCCTAATCCTTTAATACCACTTGATTTTATTAAATTGATTATTTTGATGATTATTCAATATATTTAGTTTAAGTAAATTAATTGTTTTTATATTTTTTACAATAAAATCATGCTCGTTGGAAGAAATCCAATTCAATTTCAACCATTGGATTTGTGTTGTCTATGGATTGAGATCCATGGACATCCAAAATATTATAAAAGAAGAGGCAACCCAAGTTCTTCTTTTAGACAATATAATAGCAAGCTCTCTCTCTCTCTCTCATTCTCTGCACACACCCCTCTCTCTCTCATTAGAATGTCCGTCCACTTTAAACTCTAGAGAGAATCGTCGTCGTCGACACGTTGTTGTGCTGCCACTTCGACTACTCGTGGATCTCTGCATCCTTTGGTGAACCTCACTCATGGAGAAGATATTGAATCTCGTGAGATGAGATCATAAGCCTCTTGGATAATCAACTTGGATTGTGAGGAGCACCGATTTCATCAATGTGTTCGCAAGCGTCTCCTCTGTTGGATCAGACTTGAGATAGGAGGTCTCTTTCTTTAGAGAAACAGCCGTAACCACGCTTCAAGAGGTTTCCTCTATCTTGTATATGGTTTAGATGAAATAATTCAAGAAGTGTTATAGGATCATGTAGTTTCATCGCTTTAAAATTTTAAATTCCGTTGCCCCGAGCAACTATTGCGACTAGTCTCTCCCTATCTCATATAATGCGATCTTCATACTTCCATGATGCGCTTAAGGTTTTTACCATAATCTTCAAGTGATGTCAATGACAAGCTGAGTCTTGGATATGATCCCAAACCGTAGGTGAACATGTTTTTGTGTTTTGGATGTGCAGGAACATGTTGTTTTTGCATTGGATGCATGATTCGAATTTGTTTTTTCGCAAAATAAAAACCTTTTTTATGCACGCGTTGGAAGTGTTTTTGGTTATTAAAATGTATTTAGAATGTCTAAATATGTCCCCAAAATAGTAACTATTCGTACCAAAAGTGCATGAATATGATCCAAAGAGTTTCCCCATGAAAGTTATTTTTGCATGTATTTGCAGATAAGAAAATTATTTTTACTTATCATTTCCCCTTATGAAATATGAAATATACACTTGAATTAAGTATAGAATCAAACCAGCAAATTACTTGAATTTATTTCGCGTGATTCTGACTCCATTTCCTAGATATTCCATATTTAGTGGAGATGGGTCGGAAGATGATTAGATCATCAAATCTCTTTGCTTAATATGTTTATAATTCAATGAAAATCACGGAAATTATTAATTTGCCTAGATTAATTATGATGACTAATAATGAAAATAATTGATCAATCATCATAGGTCATTGAATATATATTTCAAGAAGATCGTAGTTTATCCTACAGTAGTTGTAAGACAATCTTTACAAGCAAGACTTTGTTACTTGAATTGGATTGGAGATTTGTTTAGCAAATCTCTTTATAATGTTAATCAAAATGGTTTTGATAAATATTATATGGTATACATTGGATTAAAAGGCCGAATATCATCTCAAATACAAAATGATCATATCACATTATCCTGACTTGAGACCGATATATTGTCTAGTCAAGGATCGTTAGGGTAGCAAGTTGCTCCATGAGTGGTCTGTCACACATCTTGTGTGTACTAGCCATGACATTCTGGTAAGGAATGGATAATGCTTGAAATGATCATGATGTATTTTTTCCAATTATTAAATTTTTAAAAACATGTATTTTTGAGATTATACCATCCTTCAAGTAACAATCAAGATTGTTTATTGGTTGATTGAGTTTGATTGATAATTGATTTAATATAATTAAATGAATTATATCTAACTAAAAAAACTCTATTATGAATATAGTAGTATTTCTCTTGGAAGAATTAATTATGTAAATATGATTCATAATAATTAATTAAAATTTGAACATAGTGTGGAGGATCACATAAGCGACATCCATGGTTTCTTGTCAAGGCGAAGGCATCCGTCGACATAGATTGTATGTAGGAGATGCCCGTCTGAAGTGACAGCTACTGCATACAAGCACACGTGGATTGGGCTCTTTTCTTCTTGAAAGAGTAATAGTGATTTCAATATTGGTTCCTCATATTATTGAGATGATATTAGATTACACATAACGAGTTCTATTCCTGTTAACGGTTGGTTCAATTAATGACGGGAAAACATCACCTTAGGAATGGTGGTTCCGGGTGTTAAAGACCGAATTCGAAAATGCAAGTTGGACTTGCAAGGAGGAATGTGTTCCCACTTCTTTTTATATGAGTCACAGTTTCTCGTATTATTGGAATGTAACAAAGGTAAGAAAGGAGATCCTAGATCTTGCTTGAGATATAATTGTAAGTATGTCTCTTACTTTGATAATGAATAAGGGAATGAACTTTCATAGTTTATAAGGCAAGACAACTTTGATATAGAATCATTAATCATAGTAAAATATGTATCTAAGTAAATTTATTATTTCAGATAACCTACATTAAACTCACTCAAAACTATACTCAATAATAACTAGTAAAATATCATGGATTGGATCCATTACCAAGATATTGTACTTGCAGTTGGACACATAATGTATGTGGTTGCAATGTGCAAGTTTCCTCATAATAATGAGGAATGATAATTAAATAGGAAATATGACAACAACCATGGTTTGTATGTCTCTATAGTCTTGATCTTTCATCAAATCTGCTTTGGAAGTATCATGTCCATGATGATCATAATTATCAAAAATCCCTACAAAATCTAAGCAGAAGTTTTGGCATACACATGTGCTCTTAACATTTAATCATGAATGACAAGGTTCACTATATTATGCAAATAGTGGATCCATAAGAGAAGATGTACTCAAAATGTTTGAGTACCTACCTGAACTAAAGTCTTTAAGAGTTAAGATGGATGTAGATACGAGGAGTGTCATTATTCTATTTTTAGCCATGTGAGCCCGAGGCGAACCATTCTTACAATAAATGTTATTTGTAATAAATATGTTTTATCAATAAATATTACTGATTATTTCACTCCCTTTCTGATATTAAATGAATGAATGCACTATAAGGTCCCTCTGTACAATTATGGTTATGTACCATGGCCGTCTTGATAATCATATAGTTGTTGATTCATTAAATGAATCATAGAGGCTTGTGTTTGGATGAATATCTAATGAATTAGATAGAGGACTCATCAAGCACCGTCAAATGATTATTAAGAGATGATCTAAGCTTGAGTAGGAGATGGCAATCCTTTCTCACATAGGCTGATATCTGACCGACCTCTTGATGCAGGTCCTCCGTATGGAAATAGTGATTCAGAGGTGTCAGATTAGTTAGGTCAAAGGGTTGACGTAGCGAGATCGAGATAACCTAAGTCCTATGTTGAATACTGTCACAGCATAGGCACATATCCTTTGACCGGGGACAGATGTGTTACTATATGTCTGAGTATGTACATTTGGCATACCATTAGGTTGACGACCTAACCAAGGTCTATACACCAACGAGCTGGTGTGCATATAAAGGTATATGAGTAATACGATCTCTCAAAGGGATCTTACAGGTTCGCTTATGAACCGGAAGACATGAGCTCACTCATGAGGTATTGGGACCGATCAAATTCCATGCATGGTCGTCGTGCTTTGGAAGCATGACAAGAATTTGAAGGTATGATATATGCTTTGGGAAAGCATATGATCGATACCAATTCCCAATGACCAAGATTGAGAAACTTGGTGATCAAACCCTGAAGAAGACAATGTAAATTTGATCTTCATCTTCAGGTTGATCATTGGTCTTCCAGTATGCAGGATGTGCAGGTATTGGGAATACCTGAGGGTGATGTTATCATAAACGATTGTATAACCATGACGCTTCCAGTCCGAGGGAGTGCTGAAATAGGTCTGGATTTTAGTGACTCCTCTCAGTAGAGAACTTGATCTTAGTCCAAATGTTGGACATTGATCTGAATGAGATTCAGATGCAATGAGAAGATTAAGTATATAGACTTGATTTAATCAAGCATCTATAGGAGGTCCGTGAGATCTGGATTTGAGATGAGATCTCAACATCCAAGTCACTATACGTAGAACAAGACAATCGCCCTGTCCTTATCTCCAAGTATCTGCGGAGAAAGCACATTATTCTTGAAGGAGTTCAGGAATAATTCCTATGATGAATTTAGTATCCAAGCAAGAAGGTCTTGATGATTAAATGAGATTTAATTATCAAGTATAATATGAATAACATTCATATTGTGAGAATGATTGTCCAAGATAATTAAATGAGATTTAATTATCAAGGAAAAGCAGATCGTTGATAGTGCTATCCATAATATCTGTGTATATTATAAATGTGATTTATAATATATATCAGATAGAGAGAGAGAGAAACTTGTAAATAGCATTTCTTAATTGTTAATATAGATTGGATTCACATTAATTAATTAATTGGAAATGTAATTTACAAATTAGTTTGGGTTTTGAATATGATTCACATATTTTTCAATGACATGATTGAAATATTCACAAATTAGTTTAGAATTAATTTGGTAGAATTTTGCAATAATAGTTATTGCAATTTATTAACGAATAATAGGATAAAATAAGGAGGAAATAATCACCACAGAAATAGGTGACTTCACCTATAGGTGACACCCCCTATTTGTTTTTTGGGGGGGGGGGGGTGATTAATTATCCTCTCTTTTATTATCTTATTATCTCTTAATAATTGATTTATGTTAAATAAATTTGTGTTGATGATAATGCAACACATATTTGATTTGATATAAATTAATGTTGTTGGTTTTTAACTAACAACAATCATGACCGTTGATTGATACATAGATCAATCTAGACGTTGGATCTATGTATGCCATGGATTGAGATCCATTGGATCCCAAACTAATATATAAGGAGGGCAACCCTAGTCCCTTCAAGGTACACCTAGAGTACACACTACTCTCTCTCTCTCATTCTCGCCGTCTCTCTCACTATAAGGTGGTCGTCCATCTTATGCATTGAGAGAGACCTTCTCGCCTTCGCCTTCGACTACTCGAGGATCTCCATCTTCTTTGGGGCTGCTTTCTCTAGAGGAAGACGACGGATTTTGTTGGACGAAATCAGGGGATTTGAAGCTTGCGGGAGTCACACATCTCATCATCGTGCCCGCAAGTGCTATCTTCGTGGATCGGACTTGAGCCCAGAGGATCTCTTGCTTTAGAGATCTCGTGATCGCAACCACGCTTAGAGAGGTATTTCTAATTCTTTGTGGTTTGATGAAACGATCCAAGAAATGTTCTTGGGATCATGTGATTTCATCATTTATTTTAAATTTTTAAAATTCCACCGCATCTTGCGACTAGTGCGACTAGTCGCCCCGATCGCATAAGATGTGATCGTCACGCTTCCGTGATGCGCTTGGGGATTCTCAATATCCTTCAAGTGGTATCAGATCCTTAGGTCGGAAAAGGTTTTGGATGCGATCCATAGACCTAGGACGACTTGGGTTTGAAAGGATCGCGAAAGTTATTATTGCATTTCAATTTTCGCACCTCTGTCTAATTGATTTTTTCGGCACTGTTTAAATTGTTTAAACACGAATATTCAATTGAGTTTTGTTTCCCATTAAATAAGGAAACCATAGGATATGAGTTTATGAAATTTGGATTTCATTTGCTCAAGATATGGCCTTTTGAATAAGCATGTATTCACTCTTGCGGGAACAACAAATCTGCACGTGATTAATAAGTTAATTACTATTTTGATGCACCTCTAAATGCGTATAATATCACTTAGGTTCTTTTGTAAATCAAGTTGTAAATCTTAGGAAACTGATTTTGTGAATTTTGGATTTAAATTGATCAAGATAAGTTAATTTTAGTGATCAGGGGTCACTGCTGGAAATTGACAAACTTGATCATGAACCTTGCGATAGTCATTCAAATTAATTTGATGAAAATTAATTGTTAATTTTCTGAAATGATTATTGATAAGTATTTGTGAAATATTTAGAGATGATAATCGTTTCCTTGAATGACATCCCACTAACCATAATGATAAGATATTTGATCTTGATCATAGGTTAATATGAAATCATCAACAAACATTGTTTGCATAAAAAATCCTAGTTTATCCTACAATAGTTGTAGGATAACTTTTACATGCAAAACCCTCTTGCTTGAATATGATTGGGGATTTGTTTAGCAAATCTCCTTATAATATAATCAAAATTGTTTTGATGTATATTATATGGTATAATTTCGGTTGAAAGACCAATGAGCATCTCAAAGTATATGATGATCTATCTGGTATTATCCTTTCCTGAGGTGGATATGGTGTCTTGTCGGAGAGCATTGGAGTAGCGGGTTGCACCGGTTGTGGTCCGTCCCACTCTCGTCGGTACTGACCATGACAACGGGCATGGACTCGATAATGCCGGAGAAATCAAAGTATATTTTTCTAATTATTAAAATTCAAAATAATACGTACTTTGAGATTATACCTCTATTCAACTAATAATCAAGTTTGTTGATTGAAAATTAGATTGATAATTAATTTAATATGATTAAATTAATTATATCCTATTAAAACACTCTATTATGAATAGATGTGCATTTCCCTTGGAAGAATTGATTATGTGAATATGATTCACGATAATTAATTATTTCAATTTGAATAAGAGGTGGAGGATCACATAAGTGACATCCATGGTCTCTCGTCAAGGTAAAGAATTTCGTCGCCAAAAGTTGTATATAGGAGATGCCTGTCCGAAGTAACAGATCCTATAAATAATTATTTGGATCGGATTCTTTGCTTCTCGAAAGAGTAAGGCCGTATACGTAGTGACCCCAATATCGGGTCCTCATATTATTGGGGCGATATTGGATTGCGTATAGTGAGTATTAAGCCTGTTGACGGTTGGTTCAATTAGCAACGGGTCAACATCATCTTAGAGGTGGTGGGTCCGGGTGTTAAAGAGCGAATTGGAAAATGCAAGTTGGACTTGCAAGGTGGAATGTATTCTCGCTTCTCTTTATTCGAGTCACAGGTTCTCATATTATTGGGATGTGATAAAGATAGAGAGGAGATCCCAGATCTTGCTTGAGATATATTGGTAAGTATATCTCTTACTTTGAAAGACGATTAGGGAATAATCTTTCATCATGGACATAGCAAGACAAATTTGATTTAAAATGCCTTAATCAAATGTTTTAAATTGGATATATATATTTTTATATATTCTAATATAGTGCATTCTTAATTTCAGAAAATGAAGTCCATGAACCCACTGAGCAGGCTCCTGGAGGTCAACTAGTTGACCGGACCAAATTATTCGGATTGGATCCGAAATTTGGATCTTGTCCTATCTGCAGAGCGCATCTCATATGTGCTGACCAAGGACAAGATTGCAGACCCTCAGACTTCGGAAGATAAATCATTTAATGAGAAATATGATGAAGATCATAACTTGGCAGGGTGTTATATCCTTGGCTCATTATCCAATGTGCTTCAGAAGCAGCATGTGGAAATGAACCACTGCCAAGAAATCATATGGAATCTGAAAGAAATGTTCAGTGACATAAACCGCACACAGCATTATAATGTGATGAAAGAGCTTATTCGTTGCAAGATGCAGGAAGGGACCTCTGTTAGAGAACATGTACTCAAAGTGTTTGGATACCTCTCTGAATTGGAAACCCTGAGAGCCTTCATGTATGCTGATATGCAAGCTGATTTTATTCTCCTATCGCTCCCTAAGTCTTTCAACAACTTTGTCGTGTCATATCACATGAGCAAAGTTGATTTCAGTAACGCTTGGTTGTTAGCTGCATTAAAGTCTGCAGAAGACGTAATGAAGAAGGACGTCCCCCTGCTAGTGCAATGGTTGCACAAGTAAAAGGAAAGCACAGTCGGAAGAAAGATTCTCGAAAGGGCCCGCCCCAGAAGAGAAAGAAGAAGAATCAAGGAGTTGGTTCATCTTCCAGTTCTTCCACATTAATGACATCAAAGAAGACCAATGTCTGTCACCACTGTAAGAAGCTGGGGCACTGATGGCATAACTGCCCAGAATACCTGAAGTCGGTCGACAAAGGTAAAGCCCCAGCATGTATGAAATCTACTTTCATCATTGAAACTAGCTTTCTCGTTGGACGAAAAGGAAGTTGGGTTGTAGATTCTAGTGCTTTTGTTCATGTATGCAATTCGTTGCATTTGTTTCAGGAAACTAGGAATCTGGAGCAAGGGGAGATAGTCATCCAGATGGGATCTAATACAAGTGTTGTAGCCGTCGCCATTGGGACCTGCCGACTATCGTTATCTAGTGGTCGAGTCTTAATACTTAAAGAGTGTCTTTATGTACCTGAAGTCAGGAGGAATTTGATATCTGTGTCTAAGCCTGTTAGACATGGATATTCCTTCCTTTTCTGTAATAAGTTAGTCATTAATCAATATGATAAATTTATTGCGGATGGTGTTTTTGACTTTTGGTGGACTCTATGAATTGTGCATTGATGAATGTGTCATGAATGTCACTACCACTGATAAAAACCCTACAAGATCCAGGGAGAATGGAAATAATTCGAATATGATTTGGCATCAAAGGCTTGGTCATTTATCTGTTGATAGGATCAATATATTGATAAAGGATGGACCCTTATATTTTCTACAGGTCCAATCTTTACCTACCTGTGAACATTGCATTCGAGGTAAAATAACCAGGATGCCTTTCCGTAACAAGGTTACGAGATGCAAAGGTATTCTTGACCTAATACATACTGATGTATGTGATCCCTTTAGTACCGTGACTCAGAATGGATATCGATATTATTTGACGTTTATTGATGACCATTCACGATACGGATTTATCTTCCTACTACGTCATAAATCTGAAACCTTTGAAAAGTTCAAAGAGTTTAAGGCTTTGGTTGAGAACCAAACCGATAGGAAGATTAAACGGATTCGATCTGACCGAGGTGGTGAGTACCTCTCAGATGAATTCAAGGGATACCTTAAAGAGAATGGAATTATCTCCAATCTCACCCCCCCTGGAACTCCCCAACTTAATGGTGTTGCTGAAAGACGCAACAGGACCATCATGGACATGGTCCGTTCAATGATGAGAAAAGCACGTTTACCTCTTAGTTTTTGGGGATATGCAGTAGAGACTGCAATATATATCCTGAATAAGATTCCTAGCAAATCTGTTCCTAAGACTCCTCATGAGCTCTGGTATGGAACCAAACCTAGTGTTAATCACTTGAGGGTTTGGGGTTGCTTGGTCCATGCGAAGAATGTGGACGCAAGTAAGCTAGAATCTCGCACTTGTGAGTGCTACTTCATTGGGTATGTTAAAGATGGTATTGGATATCAACTTTATGACCCTGAGACCCAAAAGGTTTTTTGAAATTTCTGGAGGATGATTTCCTTAAAGTTCAAGATAGAAATGAAGTAGAGAAACTCATTGAATCCTCTGAGCATTCTGAGATTCCTGAACCAGAAACTAAGGAGATAAATGAAGATGAAACACCCATACCTCTTCGAAGGAGTTCAAGGGTGGTTGCACCACCTGAAAGGTATGGATTCCATGTGTCAAGTGAGACTAACAATGATCCTACTTCATTTGATGAAGCACTCGCGGATCATGACATGGATAGATGCATGCTAGCAATGAAGTCAGAGATTGACTCCATGCATAAGAATTGTGTATGGATCCTAGAGGATCCACCTAAAGGGGTGAAACCCATTGGGTGTAAATGGATCTTCAAGAAAAAAGGGGACCTGATGGGAAAGTAGAAACTTTCAAGGCACGGCTCGTAGCCAAGGGCTACACACAGAGAGAAGGCATCGACTATGATGAGACGTTCTCTCCTGTGGCTATGCTTAAGTCCATAAGGAAACTGCTAGCTATAGCTGCATTTCTTGACTACGACATCTGGCAGATCGACGTCAAGTCAGCTTTCCTCAATGGATACCTCAAGGAGGATATCTATATGGAGCAGCCCCATGGCTTCATATTTGAGGATGGAAAAGTATGCAAGCTAAAGAAATCCATCTATGGGCTCAACAAGCTTCTCGTAGCTGGAACATCAGATTTGACGAAACCATAAAGAGTTATGATTTTGTGCAGAATCCTGATGACCCTTGTGTGTACAAGAAGCTTAGTGGGAGCGCCATTGTTTTCATCGTGCTTTATGTAGATGATATCCTTATCATTGGGAATGATACATGAATGATGACCAGTGTGAAGATTTGGCTATCTCATACCTTCGAGATGAAAGATCTTGGAGAAGCCTCTTACATCTTAGGCCTGAAGCTATTCAGAAACTGAGAAAAGAGGATATTGGGATTATCACAACATGGATACATTAAGAAGATTCTTGAACGATTCCAAATGGATAGTTCCAAGAAAGGATTCCTCCCCTTAAGACATGGTATCCATCTGTCTAAAGGGATGGCTCCTCAAAGTGTTGAGGAAAAGAAGGCCATGGAAGGATGCCCCTATGCATCAGCTGTAGGAAGCTTAATGTATGCCATGATGTGTACTAAGCCAGACATCTGCCATGCAGTGGGATTGGTAAGTCATTACCAATCCTGTTATGGAGAGCAACACTGGAATGCAGTGAAGAACATATTCAAATATCTAAGACGGACGCAAGATTACATCGTGGTCTATGGAGATGGTGATCTCCAAGTCTTGGGATACACAGATTCAGACTTCCAGTCGGATATTGATGATCGAAAGTCGACATCAGGGTTTGTATTCCTGTTGAACAGTGGTGTTGTGAGCTGGAGAAGTAAGAAGCAAGACCCTACGACGGATTCAACAACAGAAGCCGAATATATTGCCGCATCGGATGCTCTAAAGGAGGCAGTGTGGTTGCGCAAGTTCATCCTGGATCTTGGCGTAGTTTCCCCTGATACTCCCATCCCATTACTCTGCGATAACACGGGAGCCATTGCCCAGGCAAAGGAACCCGGATGGCATCGAAAGAGCAAACACATGGAAAGGAAATACCACATCATTCGGGAGATTCAAAAGCGTGGTGATATCATCATCACCAAGGTGGCATCTGCCGACAACGTTGCTGATCCTCTTACCAAACCTCTGACACAGAAGGTTTTCGACCAGCATGTAATGAGTATGGGTTTAAGGACTGTTCCTGAATGGTTCTGAGGGCTAGTGGGAGATTGTTATCCATGTGAGCCTGAGGCGAACCATTCTTACAATAAATGTTATTGATTGTTTCACTCACTTTCTGAAATTAAATAAATGAATGCATTATAAGGTCCCTCTGTACAATTAGGGTTATGTACCATGGCCATCTTGATAATCATATAGTTGTTGATTCATTAAATGAATCATAGAGGCTGGTGTTTGGATGAATATCTAATGAGTTAGATAGAGGACTCATCAAGCACCGTCAAATGATTATTAAGTGATGATCTCTAGCCTGAGTAGGAGATGGCAATCCTTTCTCACATAGGCTGATATCTAACCGACCTCTTGATGCAGGTCCTCTGCATGGGAATACTGATTCGGAGGTGTCAGATTAGTTAGGTCAAAGGGTTGACTTAGCGTGATTGAGATAACCTAAGTCTTATGTTGAATATTGTCTCTGCATAGGCACACATCGTTTTACCGGAGACAGATGTGTTACTATATGTCTGAGTATGTACATTTGGCAGACCATTAGGTTGACGACCTAACCAAAGTCTATACACCGGTGAGCTGGTGTGCATATAAGGGCATATGAGTAATACGATCTCTCAAAGGGATCATACAGGTTCGCTTATGAACCGGAAGGCATGAGCTCACTCATGAGGTATTGGGACCGATCAAATTCCATGCATGGTCGTCGTGCTTTGGAAGCATGACAAGAATTTGAAGGTATAATATATGCTTTGGGAAAGCATATGATCGATACCAATTCCTAATGACTAAGGTTGAGAAACTTGGTGATCAAACCCTGAAGAAGACAATATAAAATTGATCTTCATCTTCATGTTGATCATTGGTCTTCCAGTATGCAGGATGTGCAGGTATTGGGAATACCTGCGGGTGATGTGATCATAAATGATTGTATAACCATGACGCTTCCAGTCCTAGGGAATGATGAAACAGGTCTGGATTTTAGTGACTCCTCTCAGTAGAGAAGTAACTTGATCTTAGTCCAAGTGTTGGACATTGATCTGAATGAGATTCAGATGCAATGAGAAGATTAAGTATACAGACTTGATTTAATCAAGCTTCTATGAGAGGTCCGTGAGATCTGGATTTGAGGTGAAATCTCAACTTCCAAGTCACTATACATGGAACAATACAATCGCCCTGTCCTTATCTCCAAGTATTGGCGGAGAAAGCACATTATTCTTGAAGGAGTTCAGGAATAATTCCTATGATGAAAGTAGTATCCAAGCAAGAGGGTCTTGATGATTAAATGAGATTTAATCATCAAGTATAATATGAATAAGATTCATATTGTGAAATGATTGTCCAAGATAATTAAATGAGATTTAATTATCAAGGAAAAGCAGATCGTGGATAGTGCTATCCATAATATCTGTGTATGTTATAAATGTGATTTATAATATATATCAGAGAGAGAGAGAAACTTTGTAAATAGCATTTGTTAGTGGATTGGATTCACATTAATTAATTAATTGGAAATGTAATTTACAAATTACTTTGGATTTTGAATACGATTCACATATTTTTCAATAGCATGATTTAAATATTCACAAATTAATTTGGAAATAATTTGGTGGTTAATTTTGCAATAATAGTTATTGCAATTTATTAAGGAATAATAGAATAAAATAAAGAGGAAATAATCACCACAAAAATAGGTGACGTCACCTATAGGTGACGCCCCCTATTTTTTGGAGGGGTGATTAATTATCCTCTCTTTTGTTATCTTGTTATCTCTTAATAATCGATTTATGTTAAATTAAATTGTGTTGATGATAATGCAATATATATTTGATTTGATATAAATTAATGTTGTTGGTTTTTAACCAACAACAATCATGGCTGTTGATTGATACATAGATCAATCTAGCCGTTGGATCTATGTATGCCATAGATTGAGATCCATTGGATCCCAAACTAATATATTAGGAGGGCAACCCTAGTCCCTTCAAGGTACACCTAGAGTACACGTCTACTCTCTCTCTCTCTCTTATTCTCGCCGTCTCTCTCTCTCTATAAGGTGGCGGTCCATCTTATGCATTGAGAGAGACCTTCTCGCCTTCGCCTTCGATTACTCGAGGATCTCCATCTTCTTTGGGGCTGCTTGCTCTAGAGGAAGACGACGGATTTTGTTGGATGAAATCAGGAGATTCGAAGCTTGGATCTTCGTCAAGGATTGTGGGAGTCACGTGTCTCATCATCACGCCTGCAAGTGCTGTCTTCGTGGATCGGACTTGAGCCAGGAGGATCTCTTGCTTTAGAGATCTCGTGATCACAACCATGCTTCGAGAGGTACTTCTAATACTTTGTGGTTTCATGAAACGATCCAAGAAATGTTCTTGAGATCATGTGGTTTCATCATTTGTTTTAAATTTTTAAAATTCCGCTGCATCTTGCGACAAGTCGTCCCGATCGCATAAGACGCGATCGTCATGCTTCCATGATGCGCTTGAGGATTCTCAATATCCTTCACTATTGTCTATACTCAAGCCATTCATGAAGCTTCATTTACATGAATCTTCATAAATTCATATTGTATGAATTAAATGAAGCATATATAAATGTTGAAATGCTCTTATATTGAAATATTTTGAGTTTATCATAAGAGGTCCTTTATCTTAAGCAATGGTTGTTTATAGATGAAGGAAATGTAGTGGAAGCATGGGTTTGACCCAAGTAAGAAGTAAAGTCAGAGAGTTGAGTGTACTTCTGTAGTTTCCACGCATAAGGCATCTAAAGAGTTGAATGGGACTCGGATAGTGCATCAACATATTTTACATCTACAAATAATCATTGAAATTGACTTGCTTATTTGATAACATCAAAGTTTAACAATTGTATCTCATTGTTCTAATAACACTTGCAACTAGTTGCATATGTTTTAGAATATTAAAAATTTGATCTTAAGGTTTAATAGTCATCCACACGGATATTGATGAAATTGTTGCAACAATCTCTATTGGATATATATTTTAAGTGGGAGAGTCCTTAGTCTTATAGAATGTCTCTATGACCTATATATTAGAATACATTCATTATTTATTTCCAAATGTTGGAAATAAACATGCATTCTGGAATAGACCTATCATAAAGAGTTGTGATGGATATATTTCAGATATTAATCTAACATCTAGAGGACTCTACTAAACTATAAAATTAATGAATGGTTCATTAACATTTCTAAATACTAAAAATTTAAACCTTAAAGATCAATAGGAGAATGAAGGTCATTTGATAATGATCTGGCATCAAGACTTATACATATGTCTATTGATAAGATCAATATACTAGTAAGAGATGAAACTTTAGATTATATTGAATTTCAAATCTTACATTCTCGTGAATATTGTATTCAAAAATAAAATATCTGACATACCCTTCTCTGAGAATGGTGTAAGATGCCAAGGTATTCTAGATCTCATACATATTGATGTATGTGGATCATCTTGTATCATAATAAACATTAATGATATGTGATATCACAATTGATATTTTTTTTGATATGAGATTTCTTCCCTATACCTCGAAAACCTTTGAAATATTCAAAGATTTCACAATTTTGGTATAGAAACAAAGTTTGAAGGAAGATAAAAATGAATTTGATCTAATATAAGCAACAAGTACCTATTATATGAATTCAAGGAATACCTTATGGAGAAAGGAACATCATTCCTATCTCACTCCTTCTAATACACCTATGCTCAATAGAGATGTAGGGAGATGCAATTGGGTCATGTGTGAAATGATTTGATCAATGACAACTCTTAGCATAATTACCTCTTAGTTTCCAAGTATATATAGTAGAGACTACAATATATATCCTTAATAAGATTCCATTCAAATCTAAACTCGAAAACCCTCATAAGATATGGTTTGGAACCTAGCCTAGTGCTAGACACTTGAGGATTTAGGGTTGCTTGGTCTATAACCATGTCATGGATGCAAGTAAGATGGAATCTAGCACCTGAGAGTGTTACTTCATTAGGAAATAAAGGATGGTATTGGATGCCTACTTTATGACCTTGAGATTCTTAAATGATTTCATCTCTAAGGATATGATTCTTAGAGGATGACTCTTTTGAGAATCAAGATGAAAATGAAGTAAAGGAATTCACTGAATCTTGAGAAGATAATGAGGCTACTAAAATTGGAAACTAAAAGGACAATTAAAGATGAAACACTCATACCTCTTCAATTTAGTTTGAGGGTGGTAAAACACCCTAAAGGGTATGGATTTCATGTCTGGCAATGATCTAACTTCATATGATGAAGCTTCAATGGATCATGACATGGAGAGATGGATGTTATCAATAAAGTCTAAAGTAGATATACAAGTGTTGTATATGAACCCTCGAGGATCCACCTATAAGGATAAAACCTATTAGGTGTAAATGGATCTTCAAGAGAAAGAGGAAAACTGATGGGAAGGTAGAGACCTTCAAAGCACAGTTCACATGCACAAGATACACGTGAAGAGACTACACTGCTTGCGACGAGACTTCCTCTTCTGTGACCATGCTTAAATCCATTAGAATATTGCTAACTATAGCTACACAACTTGGCTATGGCATCTAAATGATGGAAGTCAAGATTGCATTCCTCCAGGAATACCCCACCGAGGACATTCATATGAAGTAGCCCCAGGGCTTCATCTTTGAGGAAGCCAATATGTGCAAGTCAAGAACTCCATCTATGGACTCAAATAAGATTCTTGTAATTGAAACATTAGATTTGATGAAATTATAAATGTTATGATTTCAGATAGAATTTGATGAACCATGTGAATATTAGTGAGAGTGCCATTGTGTCCATCGTGTTAAATGTAGATAAAGTCCTACTCACTAGGATGATATAAGGATGAGAATAAATGTTTAATAATCCGGTTGCTCCATACCTTAACATGATAGATATCAAGGATACATCTTAGTTATTAGCTTTGAAGTTATGCAGAAACAAAGGGAAGAGGGCATCGGAACCGTCACATTAGTGGTACACCTTGGACATATCCATTTTTGGGAAAACCCTATGGAAGAATTCCTTCCCTTAATGATAAAACTGCTTGCCCTTGTGCATCCGTTACAAGAAGCATGGTGTATACTAGATATATACAAAAGCCAGATGCTTCCATGCAGTGGAAGCAATAAATTGTTACTTATCCTACTATGGAGATAAATCACTTATTTACAATAATAAAAACACCTTCAAAGACAACATGATTTTTGAGATGGTGATCTCAAAGTCTTATCTTCAAGAGCTTAGGAGTTTATAGATAGTGATCTAAAAGGTCTTAATTGTAGATGCCATAGGATATAGAGATCTCCATGAATAAGGGCATTCTGATAAGAATGATATAAACTACATGTTGATTATAACAATTATTGAGTTGTAGTGTCAAAGACACTAGAAATGCTTTAATAAGATTGAGTATTGATTGCCTAAGATGAAACATTTGCATTTAATGCGAGTACTGTTACTAGGGGCCTGTTTGGTTGCAGGGTTGGGCAGGGTTGGCCCAACCCTGGTTACTATTCACAAGGGTACTTCCTCCTCACAGATTACTATTCACCCAGCCCAACCCAGCCCAACCCAACCCTGCCCAACCTTGCAACCAAACAGGCCCCTAGGAGATATGAAAGTAACACAAAAGAACTTGTCATAGCCTCTCGAGAGCGGAGTGACTAATCAGCTTACCAAGATATTTATCTAAACAGCTTGTGATTAGCATATGAGTATAGGTTTAAAGATTAGCCCATTAATGGCTCTTTGGGATAGTAAGAGATTGTTGGACATGTGAGCCCACAATGAGCCATTAGCAATAAATGTTATTGCAAATATCATTCCCTAATCTGAAATGAAGAATAACTAATTTGCATATAGGTCCCTTAGTACAATTAGGGTTATATACCATGGTCATCTTAATGATCAAAAATGTTGATTCAATGTTGAATCATAGAGGCCGGTGCTTATATGATATCTAAAGAATTGGATTAAGGACTCGTCAAGCACCGTCAAGTGATTATTAAGAGAGGATCTCCAACCTAAGAGGAAGATGGCAATTCTTCTCTATAAAGGCCAATATCTAACTGACCTCTTAATGTAGGTCCTTGATGACATATGATTTTTCCAAGGTCTTGTCAATCCACATGGCAGACTGACAGTCATTGAAGCGACCTCAGATGAAATCCCAAATCGATCAACAATTAATCCACAATATTAATTAAGAAATGAATATAAAAAATGTGGAGTGGAAATTTAATATAACTCTATAACATGTGTGTATAGTGTAAGCATGTGAAGAGGTAGAACTCAGGGAGCAAACAATAGATGGGGGCAAAATAATGCGCACAAAAATTTGTCTTTCATCTCTTGTCCATTTTTTATTGTTTTTGTCGTTTTTTATTTTAATTTTTTTATTTTTATTTTATATTATTTTATTTTAATTGTTATAATTTAACATTTCTTTTTATATTTTCAGATTTTTCATATTTCTTTTTCTTTTTATTAATATGTATAATATATATGTATAAGTCTATATAAGCCATATAGGATAGTATACTTATAAATTTTAATAAAATATATAAAATGTAGAAAAAACATTATTTTTAGGTCTTATATATTTTTATAATTTTTTTTGTAATTTTTCTGAATTTTTGCTAATTTTTATAGATTTTTAAAGTCTAAAATATCTCAAATCAAGGATTAAATTAATATCCAAAATTTATTTGAATTTTAAAATAGCAAATTAAGTCCAAAATTATCCAAATCAATTTTAATAGGTTAGATAATTATATAAAGAAAACTAGAAAATAGAAAAAAAATATTTTTGAGATTTTTGGGAATTTTATACATTTTTATCAATGTTTTGGGGTTTTTGATTTTTAGGAGTATTCTTTTCTGTTTTTAATGATATTTAGTCTGGAGTTAAAATACAATAAAATAAACAACATATAATATTTTTGGATTTTTTTCAACATGTTTTAATATTTTTGGTATTTTATAAGCTAGACAAAATAAAGATGGGCTCCTTTTGATTTTTAATAAATGGTTAAAATACCCATAATGAAAAATAAAAATATGGCATAATAGTACTTGCTACCAAGTATCTAACCTTATTTTTACACAATTTTAGGAGCTAAGGTGATATTTTTAATAAATGAAATCCAAGAACAAAAAATACATAACTGTCAATGGCATAATTGCAAATAAATTAAAGTTTTGGGGATCAAGTGCAAGTTAGCTAAAATTAATCAACATAAATAAAATGTATTGGACCAAAATTAATACAAAAGTATTAGGGGCTTACTTACAATTTGCCCAACTCATGTGGTACGGCACGCGAGCTGAGTTGGACTGGACCCAAACACAAATACAATTAATGCAAGGGTTTGGTTGTAAAATTTCTCATTTTTTATACGTGATATTTTATTTACAATATTAATAGATAAATATAAAAAATATAGGGTGGAGTTATGCAATTACCCCAATCCATGAGCATGATCGGACGGTTCTCGTTCAGTCACTTATCCATGTGGCCCCTTTGCAACACACGATCACGGTTCATGGATGCACGTCAGAGACTAGATCACCCCAGGTGATCTGCCAACTCTGGCATGCTACATCCAACGGCTCCTGCTTCTACTGGGAACGCGATCTTAATCGGACGATTGTCAAGGATGGAGGAAGAACATCAGAGGAACTCATCGCCAACGACTTTGATTCGAGTGTTGCTCGCTCGTCCGACCTTATCGAGCATCTCTGTATGGTTCTGCATGTTCCCACAAGTCCGAGATGGGTTCCAGGTGGATCAGAAAAGTCTGGGGGCCATCGATGGGGACCCTGGATGCTCGGAGATGAAGCGCGACCTGGAGAGATTCAGATCGGGTTGATTTGAGCCCATAAGGGCTCTATTGTCCGTGCGACCTGCACAAAAAGCATACATGGTCGCAGGCAAAATGCCTTGGACGGTAAACAAGGGGAATGGAGGCGAAAGGAGTTGGGAGGTCGTGCCTCAAGCATTATGGTGGAGTTGGAGGCCGATAGGCCAGATCAATGGTTGATCTGGGCGACTGAGATGTGTCGGATGATCAAGAAGTAAAGGCGAAGGGCTAGGGTGGTCCGGTGGAGGTCGAAGACAAGTGGTTCACTACGAAATAAATGGTGGCCGGAGCAGAGATTCGGCGAGGATATCCATTTAACCTAACCTAAACTACTAACTAATTCGTGAAATAAAATGCATAAGATTGAACCTACAAGCTACAGATACCAAGAAAACATAAAATAGCGCAGCTCTTATCTGGCCGAAGACCAGGGAGCTGAGGTGGCTGACTACAACCGCCTTGGGTGCACCCCCTCCTCCGCAAGCTCTCCAGCACCTCAAGGGTTCTCCCTCTTTCACAGGGATGCTCAGTAGACCGAGATGTAGAGGCTTTAGGGTTTGGAGATAACAAAATTCGAAAATGGAGGAGGAGGGTCATATTTAACTACATGACTGGGCACCCTTATTCAAGGGCATATTGGCAGGACTCGATGTTATGTACACTAAATCTAAATGGCCAGCGTGGATATAGGAATATATAGGAGCAAATCTTGTGAAGGGATCAAGAGAGATGGAAGGCTGGATCAAGCGGAAAAATGGGAGGAAAATGGCGGAAAAGACGCTTCTGACGCGGGTCGGAGGCGTAGGGGGGAGTTGACCGGAGGTCAACGAACCCTGGCCTCGGATTGGCCCACATCAGGGCACTAGAAAATAAAACTGTAATTTAATTAGAAAATAATTATAAAAAATATTATTTGATTTTATTAATTTTTATTATAAAATAATTATTATTTTTATTTTATTTAATATTTTATTATGATTTTTATTTATTTATTGGTGTTATTAATTACAAATTAATTATTAGGGGTGTATTTATAGGTATAATCATCTATATTTTGAATATTTTATTTTTATTTTTTATATCTTATTTTATTCTTTTATTATCTTATTTTATATATTTATAACTTATTTTTAGGTACATAAATATATTTTTATTATAATTTGTGATGTTATTTGTACACTAAAATAAATAGGGGTATCTATTATATAGGTATATGTATCGGTATTTCTTTTATGTATTATATACATAGTTTATTTTAATGTAGTTTCTTAGGTTTTATTTTATCTTTATATTTTTAATTTAATAAAAATGATATTTACAAGAGTAAAGAAATCTAAAAGAATAAAAAATTGAAAGAATGAATTTCACTTTTCTTTATATACATGAATTATCATAGGTATCTTTACCTAATGCTTTTATAGACTTATTTTATTTTGTGCTTTATTTTTGGTTTTAATATGTACATAAGTTATACATAATATTTAAAAAAATATAAAAAAAATAAAATTGTAAAAATAATAAAGAATGAGTAAATTGAAAATTTTATTCGGGTATACTATACAATGAGGGTCCAAAACCTAACTTTAACACCTTAACTCTAAAAAATATGAAACCACCTTCATTAAATATCTTATTAAAAGTTATATACAACTAGGAGTTATTTTATATTTTGAGTTTTTATTTGGAAGATATGGGTCTGTGAAGTTGAGATTTTGGATTTTATTTTGTTTATAAAAAGGACACTATGTTAATTTTGTACAAACTCAATTTTGTATTTTTATTTACATTATTATCTATACCTTTTATGTACAAACTTTCTATATTTGATGTATAAATAATAAATAATAAAATAGGTTTCAAAAATGCTTTATTGAACGAATAAACGAATTGGGTTTTTATTGTATTTTTGGCCCTTATCTCCCCCTACTTCATTCCTTTTCGACCAACTCAATTCATGAATTGGTCTCAGGGTTTAGGGTCATAAAATATTTTGATATTTTATTTTTTTCTTTTCTTCTCTTTAGTATATAATTTTAGCATTAAAAACAATATTATTTACACAATAAATGTAATAAATAATGAATGCTAATATGTACAAAATAATGTTATTTACATGCATTAGCTAGTGTTTTTAAGGCCAAAATGATAGAATAAAGGTGATGAATCTCCATTGTCGATATCGTAAGATAGGGAGGAATATAGAATAATGTAGATTCCTTCAAGTCGATCATGGTATCATGAAGGTACAAAAAGTGAAGAACAAGAGACTCGCTGCGCAGCGTGGTATCCAGTGGACGTAAGATCGGAAAATCACAGGGACGCACCGAACACCATAAGACATGGCTCCATCCTTCCGAGGGTCGTCAAGGTGAGCGGACTCAGATGAGTCATAGACCTCAGAATAATCAGAAGACTCGGCTTTGTACTCCATAGATGGGAGACACAATCAAAGAGGAGTCCGAGTACATAAATCAGAAGACTTGTCTTCGTGCTCCACCAGATAGGAGACACCAGATGTGAAGTTGAGTACCTACAAAATGATGTACCCTCCTGTAGATAACCCTCGGGATGTGATACATACTGGTCAATGAATAATAATAATAGGACTCATCCTTGTGAGGGTCGTCAAGGTGAGCAGACTCAGATGAGTCAAATCCATCAGACGGATCTTAAGGCATGGTCTCGATAGGCAATAGATCGATTAGCAGTAGAAGAGAGCGACAGATCGATCAAATGTGGCAGTGTCCTGCAAATAACCCTCGGGGAGCATACTGCTGACAAAGTAGTCAATAATCAGAGGAAGATGGCTCATCCTTGCGAGGACCGACAAGGAGAGAAGACTCAGTGGAGTCCAGAAAAAAAGGTATCGTGCTCCGACAGATCAGACGCACAATCAGACAGTAAGACTTATAACATATCCAACGACTTGGTTTCGTGCTCCAACAAGATGGATTTACAAGTTGAGAGTGAAACCAATCATAAAGAAAATGTTGCATTCTCTAGCAGATAGTCCTCGAGGATCAATGCAAACTAAGCCAATGAAGATCATGGGGCTGCCGACATCACGTATCAGGTCCTTCAAAATAGTCTATCAATCCTCAGTCGGAGGGCATAAGATCACAGGAGGGATAAAAGACAATCAAGTCAATAACAGTACGGTCCCTCAAGTCTATCCAATAAGCTGAGATGGATTAAGATATCCAAAAAAATCCTTGAAGCACGAAAGGTGGATGAGATAGTTAGGAGATTGAAAATGGATCAGCCAAAGAGATGAATGCAATCATACAGACTCCCAGCACCGTCGCTTTGAAGCACGTCTAGAGATAATACATTAAGTATTAGAATCAAGACAGATGGAACCGCGGAGAGTTTCATCTAATCATGGCTCATGAATTCATCATCAAATAATCAAAATAACTCATATCCTCAATCCGGTGTTCGAGATCAAAATCTTCAAATAATAATCACACCTACGATCATGCAGTCATAAAAATCCTCAGTAGTATCTATGCACAGATCCGAAGTCATATCCACCAAAAATAGCACACCAATCTCAACATCCTCAAACTTGCCCATCTTACTCACATAATCATTGTAAGTCATAAACCTTGATGCGGGTCTCATCTACCAGCACAAAAATCCCACGTGAAAGAAGGGGTGACATGTAGGGAACGCGGAGGGTGGGAAAGATAACAACGGACATAGACAAACTTGTGGTTCAAGGAGAGGGTATCATTGAACTAGACCAGTGATGGGGTGATATGGGAGAGAAGAAAGCCACAAAATCCGACTAAGACAGTGAAGATCAAGACTTGATATCATGACACATATGCAAATGAGTAATATATAAACAAGAGGGGAAGAAGAACTCAATGACCAAAAATATGACACATGCTTATGGGACTGAAAACTCGAAGAGAGATGAAACGTAGACATACTCAGAAATTACAACCAAAGCACAAGCAAACCCCCAGTTCACCTACTCAACACAATGAAAACCGAGATGGTGGTCTTTTATCTTTTCCATTTTAGAGATAGGTGAGCATCAAAAAGTTGTACAATCACGAGGACATGCTTAGGATTTGGGCTCTAGTCCTTAGTGTGTATGTTGGAATAAAATGCACATACAACGAGGGGATTGCTCTCCCCAAGACAATGAATCCATTACGTTTTATTTTAAGGATCAAGTAGAGTTAGTAGTCCCGATTTTCTTTAGGTGATCACTTTTTTCTGTTATTTTTTCAATGCACGTGCCTATCAAGTTTCCAGTGCTATTGAACATCCTCATTGATCAAAATCAGAGGGAGAAGATCAGATAAGCCATGCAAGTCGGAAATCGATGATGTACGCAAAGTAAGAAGACTTACAGTGCTTCCCAGCTCTCTCCATGCAGGATGCTAGACAGAATTGAAAACCTATGCTATATAAGATGCAAGCCGATGAAATCGTCCTAGATGAGAATATCCTATTAGCGTGAAGAACAGTAGGCTACTTGTCTAGAAAAGAGACCAAGGTCTAGTCTTTGATGCCACTTGATGCCTGCCACAACGGGTCCTGCACATGTTGTATGGGACCTCTCTCGGCACACGTTATTAAGTCTAAATAAACAACATTTCAAAATTTAATTAAGTACAAAACACAAGCTATAGGTACATGCAATAGTTTTTTATGTGTTTGGCCATAATCTATCAAGCAAGCACATACGAAGCTAGGGCTCACTCACACAAAATAATAAAAAGAAAAGTGAGAAAACAAATAAGAAAAAAGCGGTGAAAAACACGACAAAAATCTGATGAGGCCCCCCACGGAACAACCCTTGGGCAATAGACGTCGTGAAGTCGAAGTGTCTCTGAGAGTCCAAATTATTACAAATAAAATGTCTCTCTCTCACATAAATATACATAATTAAAAATACATAATCAAATAAATAAAATGAAGCAAGAAGCTATCTCAAAAATTCCTCCATGTCTGAATGGGTTGCTCTCTCCTGTCGACTCAGTCAGAACACTGGCTCCGCATTAATTGGGTGCTTAGGTCCTCCTAAGAAGTCCTCCATCACGCCAAAGTCCTACAAAACAAATTCAAACATGAAGGAGTGTCAGACAGTTCACAATTAATATCAAATGAATAATAAATAAAATAAAGAAGTGTATGGATAAGAGTGAAGAAACAAATAAATACCACCATCTATGCATCATTGCTCCCTGATAATGGTGCCATTTGATGACAAATGATTTTGCCAAGATCTTGTCAATCCACAAGGCGTATCGATAGTCGTTAAAGCGACCTCAGACAAAATCCGAAGTCAATCAACAATTAACCCATAATATTAATTAAGCAATGAATATAAAAAATGCTGAGTTAAAATTTATTATAACTCTACAACAGGTGTGTATAGTGTAAGCATGTATAGAGGTCGAACTCAGAGAGCAGACGGGAGATGGGTGCAAAATAATGCGCAAAAAAATTGTCTTTCAGCTCTTGCCCATTTTTTATTGATTTTGTGGGTTTTTTATTTTAATTTTTTATTTTATTTTTGTTTTATATTTTTTATATTTCGTTTTTAGTTTTATAATTTTACATTTTCATTTTATATTTTCATATCTTTTATATTTCTTTTTCTTTTTATTAATATGCATAATATACACATGTATAAGGACATAAAATCCATATAAGATAATATACTTATAATTTTTAATATAAATAAATAAAATACATAAAATACATTATTTTTAAGTCTTATATATTTTTATAATATTTTTGTATTTTGTTTTGAATTTTTTGCTAATTTTTTATGGATTTTTAAAGTAAAAAATATCCCAAATAAGGTATTAAATAAATATATAAAATTGATTTGAATTTTAAAAAGAGCAAATTAAGTCCAAAATCATCCAAATCAGTTTTAATATGTAGATAATTATATAAATAAAATTAGAAAATAGAAAAAACATAATTTTATGTTTTTTTGGAATTTTTACATTTTTCTCAAGGTTTTTGGGGTTTTTTAGATTTTTTGGAGTTTTCTTTTCTATTTTTTATGATTTTGATCCGGAGTTAAAATATAATAAAATAAATAACATATATTTTTTTTGGAATTTTTCAACATGTTTTTATTTTTTGGTATTTTATATGCTAGACAGAACAAAAATGGGCTCCTTTTGATTTGTAATAAATGGTTGAAATGCCCAAAAATGCAAAATAAAAATATGGCATGAAAGTACATGCTACCAAGAATCTAACCCTATTTTTGCACAATTTTAAGAGCTAAGGAGCTATTTTTAATAAATGAAATCCAAGCACCAAAAATACATAACCAGCAGGGGCATAATTACAAATAAAATAAAGTTTAGGGGCTCAAAAGCAATTTAAACAAAATTATACAATAAAAATAAAATTTTATTGGACTAAAAATTAATACAAAAAGTGTCACGGGCTTACGTGCAATTTGCCCAGCTTAGTGGAACGACACGTGAGCTGAGATGGACTGGACCAAAACGCAAATACAATAAATGCAGGTGTTTGGTTGCAAAATTTCCCATTTTCTACATGTGACATTTTATTTAAAATATTAATAAATGAATACAAAAAATACGAGGTAGAGTTATACAATTACCCCAATCAATGTGTGCGATCGCACAATTCTCGTTCAGTCACTTTTCCACGTGGCCTCTCCGCAGTGCTGGATGATGGTTTGTGGACGCACGACGGAGATTAGATCACCCAAGATGATCTGACGACTCTGGCATGTTGCATTCAACAGCTCCAGCTTCGATTGGGGACGTAATCTTGATCGGATGATTGTCAAGGATGGCGGAATAACAACGGAGGAACTCGCCGCTGGCGAGTTTGAAATGAGCATTACTTGCTCCTCCGACCTTCTCGAGTGTCTCTAGATGGCTCCGCATGTTCCCACAAGTCCGAGATGGGTCCTAGGTCGATCAGAAAAGTCTGGGGGCCATCGATGGGCCCGTGGATGAGCGGAGAAGAAGGGCAACCTGAAGAGCTTCAGGTCAGGTTGACGTCATGCACATAAAGCATTCAAGGCCAAGGGCAAAATGCCTTAATTGGTAACAATAAGAATGGACGTGAAAGGAGTCAAGCGGTCGTGCCTTCGGTGTGGTGGTGGAGTTGGAGGCCGATAGACCAGATCGATGGCTGATCTGGGCAAATGAGACGAGCGAGATGATCAAGAAGCAAATGAAGAGGTGTGGGTTGGTCAGGTGGAGGTCAGAGACAAGTGGTTCACAACAAAATAATAAGTGGCTGAAGCAGAGCTCCGGTGAGGGTATACAATTAACCTAACCTAAACTACTAACTAAATCATGAAATAAAATGCATAAGATTGAACCTACAAGCTACAACTACCTAGAAAACATAAAACAACGCATCTCTTACCTAGCCGGATACCAGGGAGCAGAGGTGGCCAGCGACGGTCGCCTTGGGTGTACCCCCTCCTCCGTGAGCTCTCCTGCACCTCAAGGGTTCTCCCTTTATCACAGGGATGCTCACTAGACAGAGATAGAGGCTTTAGGGTTTAGAGATGACCAAATTCGAAAATGGAGGAGGATGATCTTATTTAACTACAAGACTGAGCACCCTTATTCAAGGACAGATTGGTGGGACTCGATGTTATGTACAACAAATCTAAATGCCTACTTGGATCTAGGAATATACATGAGCAAATCTTGTGAAGGGAATGAGAGAGATGGAAGGTTGGAACGAGCGGAAAATGGGAGGAAAATGGGGGGGAAACGCTTCTGACGTGGGTCAAAGGTGCAGGGGGAGTTGACCGGAGGTCAATGAACCCTGGCCTCTGATTGCCCATGTCAGAGGACTAGAAGACAAAACTGTAATTTTATTTGAAAATAATTATTAAAAAATAGTATTTGATTTTACAAATTTTTATTATAAAATAAAAATGGTTATTATTTTATTTGGTATTTTATTATGATTTTTATTTTCTTGGTGTTATTGATTCCAAACTACTTATTAGGGGTTTATTTATAGGTATATTCGTCTATATTTTGAATATTACATTTTTATTTTGTATATCATATTTTATTTTTTATTCTCTTATTTATATATTTATAACTCATTTTTAGCAACATAAATATATTTTATTATATTTTTGTGATTTTATTTATACACTAAAATAAATAGGGGTATATATTATATAGGTATTGAAAAAGGAGAAGATGGGAGTTGCTAAATAATGGTCTGACAAATCAGACTCACTGTCGCTGAGGCGACTACTCGAATCCTCTCGTTATTCAACAATTAACCTACACAAGTAATTAAGCAATTAAGAGCAAGAGTTAAAACTTATTATACCCCACTAAGAATGTATAATGGCAAGAAAGTAGGGGTCGAACACAGGAAGCAAAGGAATAGAGCAGACGAGATAGAAATCAAAGCACCAATTATCTCTACAAACAATTAGCCAAGTTACATTTTTTGTGGTTTTTTAAATTTTTATTTTATTTTTAATTTCATATTTTTGATTTTTAATTTTCCAATTTTGTATTTTCTTTTTATATTTTATATTTTTTATATTTCTTTTTTCTTTTAATATATATAATAAGCTATATATACAATATAAGCTAGGGTTGAAATAAAATTTAACAAAATAATTAAATAATAAAAAAATATTTTTGGGGTTTTAACATTTTTTTACTATTTCTGTTATTTTTAAGAATTTTTGCTAAGTTTTATATATTTGTAAAGTCAAAAATAACAAAAAACACGGTTTAGATATATATATCTGAAATTAAAATGGAGGTTAAAAATAGAAACAGAATCAAAAGTTCTCCAATTTAGTTTTAAAATAAATATAATAAAATAAAGAATACTTAGAAAGAGAAAATTGTGATTTTTGGATTTTTTAAGAGATTTTAAAAATTTTTATAAAGATTTTAATGGTTTTTCAATTTTTTGAATTTTCTTTTATATTTTTTAGTGATTTTTTGTCTGAAGGTCAAAAATTCAAAAATACTTAAAATATTTTTTTTGAGAATGTTTCAAAAAGTCTTTGTATTTTTTATGTATTTTCTTCTACAAACAGGGACAAAAACAGATGTTTTGTTTTTATAAACAATAAATACCTTCAAATTACAAAATAAAAATAATAGCATGAAAGATCAACGCAACGGGAAGCTTCAACTATTTTTAGAGATTGTTTTTCGAGTTAATTTTCTATTTAAAATAAATTCAATCAACAAAGAGAAACCACACTACTAACGAGGGCATATTTATAAATACCAAGAATCCAGGGATGAAAGTGTAAATTTCATAGAAATATATAACTAAATATTTAAATTCCTGGACTAACTACAAAATCTATGACCCGTGAGGGCCTTTCTGTAAAATCACCAAAATCACGTGTGTGTGTGTGTGTGAACTCCACTAATAGGGACCTGTTTGTAATATCCAAACGTTGAGGGATCGATTTGCAATTTTAACAAAAAGGTATAACATTATAAAAAAGATTCTGGACTAAAGCACAATAACCAAAAGCCCGAGGGCCTAGCTGCAAGAAGCCCCCTCACTTGAAGCATCACATGAGGTGACGTGGCTAGGACTAGTTTGCAATTACAAGAAGTGTGAGGGCCTTTTCGTAAATTACAAAATAAAAATGACTGTAAATGAAAGTTTCAGTGCTAAGCTTTAAATAAAAAGGCAGGGGTTAAACTGCAACACACCCACACGTTGAGCGGGAGGGGACGACAGATCTTCTTTACTAACGCCATGTGTTGTCCCGAGAAGCGGCAATGATGGTTCGGCTTCGATGATCCGGATTAGTTCTTCTCCCAGGGATCCAATGGTTGTAGCTCGGCCGATCCAACGGATGTTGTACACCTGGGAGGAGAGGCCTTGATCAATGGTTAAGAAAGGGTCTGGAGGAACTGGCGAAGAACCGAACGAAGGTGAACTTCGATCAGGCCTAATGGGCTCCCCATGCCTCCTTTGACACTACTGCACTGCTCCCAAGCCTCCTGACGTACTCCTTTAGCTGTGAACCATCCTAAAACGGTCGGAAACCTCTTAGATAGCACGATCGAAGCTTTGGACCTTGAGGTCCTGTTCTGTCCTTGGCACCCCTGCAAAGTCCCTATTCTTCGTATTTCCTACGAGGATTCGTTAGAACAAAAAATGAGGTGCTCGGGAAGCACCAAGAAGGCGGAATGGATGACAGGTGAAGCGGGTGGTGCCCCCCTGACGAACGGTGGAGGAGCCAAGGATCTCATTCTTTAAAAAAACAAGGTGGATGGAGGGTGCCTGGGGTTTGGTTAAGCGTCAAAGAAGAGTTATTGGGAGTCAGATGCGACAGATACGGGCAGAGCACGGAGAACGAGATTCACTGGAGCCAACTCCGGTGAATGTTTAAGATATGATTTATGGCTAGTATACGTAATTAAAAGATATAATAAATGCTCTAAGTGAACCTAGGAGTAAAGCTATGCCAGCAGGGCAAAAAAGGGACCTTCACCAACTGGAGAACCAGGAAGAGGCACTCGGTGGCGATGCTTCGGCAGAAAGGGTGGACCAGCTCGATTCAACACCAATGCAGATCCCTGGAGGTTGGGGTCGACTCCTGCTGTCACCAGGAGGATCTTGACGACCTAGGTTTAGGTATTGAGGGTGCAAGAGCGATTAAATTCAAATGGAAGGTAAGAGGTATTTTTATACACGTGATGATCGGCTCCACGAATCGATGAAGACTGAGTGAATCAGTGATGCTCGGCCCAAGAAAACACTAGGGCGTGTATCATCGATCTATGGGGAGAAAAAAGCAAAGTTAGAATACCTTACGACTATGAATCTGACTCGTACAGTGTAAGTGATAGTGGCTCTCCCCAACTGAAATGACAAAGACACTAACTTCTCCAGTATGACAACCCAATGATTCCCCAATCCAATAACTCCTTCCTCAAGGAGCGGGATATTCCCTTCTAAGTTCAAGTGACAACCAGCTCAAGAGGAGGGGACGAAGAGAAGAATGGACGGTAGCTAGTGTATCTACCTATCCTAGGATGCAAGACTAGTGTAATCAAGTCATCCAGCTGCAGGCTCGCAAGATTTGACTTTGAAGCTCAAGCTTGCTTATTTTCTATACAACATATACACATACTCTGGCAGGCATTTTATTTTCAATCAGGCCTGTCCAGTTTTTTTGAAATACTTTATACAGCAGCATTTTGACGTGTCGCTAAATACGATGTATAATTCGTGTACGTTGTAGCACGTGTACTTAGCGATTCGGTCAGAACCGAGAGGAGATCTCCGTGAAGAGTGTCTCGGCTTAATTGATATCCCGGGGAAGTCCGGGGTCGAACACAGGGAGGCAAAGGAACAACTTTGGGGTTAATTTGCAAATTTAAGATCTAGATATCCAAATGCGGTTTTTTTAGTTTTTTTTAATACAAAAAGAAATGCCAATGCAAGATGCGGTTGAATCAAGTTAATAAGAAAGTATACAACTTAGCCAAATTAATTTCAATGAGAAATTAATCCAATTTAGCCAAATTATATTTTCCAGTAAACTTAATCCAATGATAAATGCAAAACATATTTTTTTAGAATTTTAGGGGTTAAAATGCAATAAATAAAAATGCACACTTTTTATGGGTGTTTTTGCAATTTATCACACAAACAGTAAGCAAAAATTATGAAAAAATTAGTGGAACTAAAACATGATGCAAGGAGACTATAGTAATTTTTTTAGAATTTTTTGACAAGTTATGAATTTTTTTATGTATTTTTTAGTGAAATTAGAATGACAATGAGTAAATAATTTCTAATAAATTCATATTATGAAATTTGTTAGAGTGCGAATTATCCCAAAAAGATATTTTCATGTAGAATCCAGGAGATTTGAAATTTCACAAAAAGGATTTACGTGGATTTAATTAAAAATCAAATACTAAAAACACTCTACAATTTAGGCACAAGACATCTCCATTTTAGATAAAATTTGGACAGTAAGTTCATCACATATCAAGGCATCATATATAATTTTTGTGGAATTTTTAGAACAAGCATTTGTGAGATATAAATTTAAGAGTCTAGATTGGGTAAAATACATAGATTTTCAATTAAACAATTATAATTAATTACCCATGAGTCACAAAAATACCAATAAATAGTCAAAATGTAGACAATTAGTTGCTCAACACAATGGTATTTTTCATTGAATAAAAAGATGCCATATTATGTCCAAATTTATAGTCAAATGCAGGGGTATCTGTGCAAACTCAGAATTTGAAAAGAAAACTCAAACTTATACACAAGGGCTAAACTGTAATTACAAAAACTATGAAAGAAAAGTTTGTAATTTTTACAAATAAAAAATAAAATAAAATGAACCTTCTTCTCCAAGTACGCAGGTGGAGGAACCCAAAGGGGGAGGAGTCGGCGGTGGTCGGCGGCGCGCAGAGGAGGCGGGCGGAGGGCGGCGGCGGCGACGTGGGGGGCGGTCGCGGTGGTCGGCGGCCTGCGTCGGCTGATGGCGGAGTCGAGGCGGGCGGAGGGGCGGTGGTCCTGGAGAGCTGCGGGTTCCGGTAGAAGAAGGGAGAGGTTGGGACCCGGCGACGCGCGGGTTGGCGACGCCGCTGCAGCGCAGCGGAGCCGCGGATGGCTGAGGATGGGGGGCGGCGGCCGGCGCCACTGCCCGTGGATGAGGGGGGCGGCGGCCGCTGGCTACTGTCCCGTGTGTTTTTTTTGTTTTTTTTGTTTTTTTTTATTTTTATAATAAATGGTTTTTTTGTTTAATTTTTTTATATTTTTTTAATTTTGTTAAAACAGGGAATGAACATGATAAATTAAAAAAATATGATGATGGTGAGGATGATAAATTAAACAAATGGGGGGAAAAATGGTGTGATGGTGGTGGTGGAAGGGATGATATGTGGTGTACTAAAAAAATTTGCAAAAAGACCAAATGAACTAAAATGAAGGGAAAATTTACCTACGATGATACGGTCGCCTATGGAGTGCTCTCGTGAGCACGGTCTTCGCTCGAATCGCCGGCGTGCAATGAGCTCGAGCAGCGCGGGGTTGCGGCTGTGATATTGGCCAAAAAACCAACGGATCACACCGGAGAGAGGGCCGTCGTCGCTCGACCGCGGTTGCGTCGCTGTCACCGATTCAACTCTGGGAACTTGGCTCTCCTCACATAAAGATGGATCAAAGGAAAAATTGAGGAGAATGAGAGGTATATAAAGAGAATGGAATGAGAGGTTATTAAAGTGGTGGAGTTGAATGGGAGGTTGATTTATTAATGGAGTTGAATGGGAAGTTGGGGAAAATGGTGGAATAATGGAGTTGAATTGGTGGTTATTGTAGAGAATGGAAATTAAATAATAAATAAATAAAAAATAAAGTTGGCTACTTTAAATACAATAAAAATAAAAAGAGAAGAGAAATAGTGGAGAATTTACAAGGGAAGACAAACAACATGTACACATTTTTTTACTTTTCTAATATGTAATTTTTTGTCTTTTTAATAAGAGATATTTACAACAAAAAAATACAATAAAATAGTATAATTAAAATACAACACAAGTATGATTTTTTTGTATTTTTAGTAATTAAGAAAGATGCAACAAAAAATATAGAAAGAATGCATATATACATGGTATACAATGTACATCTAGGTCCCAAAACCCAACTTTTGCAAACGAGCTCCGATTTTAATGAAACCACTTCCGTTGGATAGATAATTTTCTAACTTGAACTTTGAAAGTGAGTTTGGTGAATTTAGAGTTCATACAGAGCAGGAATTTAGCTTGGAAGTTGGACTCTACGGCTTTTTCTCTTTGGGATCTAGGAGCATTTATTTGAGGTGAAATTTGTTTTGTATTTTTAAATTTTTATATACATTTTTATAAACAAGTTAGAGAAAGAATTAGGTAAAAAGGAGTTGAAATGAAATTATTAAAAACACATGAAGTTTTGGGTTATTTATAGGTATAAAACTCCTTTGATTTTGCGGTTTTTTTTATTGTTAATTTATTTTGTACAATCTTATATACAATAATTAGTGTGTTTTATTGACAAGAGTTATTTTATTAATTTATTGATTTTATGGACATTTATTTGGGATTTTACTCGGGGATTTTGCTAAGATCAAGATATTACGATGATGAATCGCGGATTCATCACATTTACGTAAGGAGTTTTTCTCTTGAGGCAGTAGAATATCCCTCTTTTGAAGCTTTATTGCAACCCACATTCTCCTATCTTCAAAATTCATCATCACTGGACGGGTTGGGGTGCACTTCCCTCCCTAGAGGACAAATGTTTCCACTTGTGTGTGTCTCATACCAACAAATTAAATCCCCTCACCACTCCAACTGAGTTGAGCCAAGTGAAAGGTGGAGGTGTCCAAGTTAGGTCATTATCAACAAGAGTCGTGCGCGTGCTCTGAAATATTCTACTTAGGCAGTCAAGAATCCATTGAACCAAGTCTCACAATTCTCAAAGAATTAAGTCAACTAGACCTGAAGTAGCTCAATTCCAGCTCCTATAAGGTTCCTGTTAATTAGGTAGATTCAAGGTCCAACCAAGATCCAATCATTAGATTTTACTTAGACTTGTTTAATTATCAAACTCCATCTGAAAAATGCAAATGCCATGCAAGTGCTATGCAGAATGCATAAAATATTTTTGTGATGCAATTTTCAAAGATTTTGAACTTTTATGGATTTTTGAAAAAGGATGATGCATATGCATTTTTTGTATTGTCAATAAGATTTTGCAAATGTTTTTGGCTCTTTAGTTTTGCAAATGTTTTTGTAATTTTTTAAAACAAAAGATTTTTAGATTAAAAACTAGGTCAAAATATTTACACAGGGATGCATCTTATATTTACAAGAATTAAGGTTTTAAGCATTTATAAGAGGTAAGTGCTCAATTTTATAGATATCTATAGAATGTTAATAAAGTATTTTAGTATGATGCATATATTCCTCAAACTTATTTGAAAAAGGATTTTTCAAATGTTTTTGAAAACTATAGTCCAAAATAATTTTTACAAAGTATTTTACAAACATTACACGCATTTGAAAATCATTTTGCAAAGGTTTTTCAAACAGTATAGATATATTATTTTCAAAATATTTTTGCAACCAATTTTCAAACCATTTGCAAATCATTTTTTCAAATATTTTTATTTCACACAAATAAAATAAGTTTTACAAACAAAATAATTTTTACAACGGTTGAAAATATTGAACAAAATGTTTTCCAAATAGTTTTTAAAAGATTTTTCAAAAATATTTTCAAACTATTTTTCAAACATTTAGCAAAAAAACATTTTCACATGATTTATTAATCAGTATATACAAAAAGAATTTGAGGAATAATCAACACCTTTTGATTAAGTGTTTTAATGAATCTAATAGTATTTTTAACAATAACAAAAATACGAAAGTACGAGTTATGGCTAAAGTATATACGCAGTATATACGACCCCCCTATACTGAGCTTGAGTTATGTCCTCAAAGATCAGAGAGAAAAAAGAATACATAACTCGTACTGAGTATAGGACAGTCTAAAGAATAAATGAACGAAGAAATGAACAAATGAGAAGTTGACCTTCCACCCTATACTTAGGATCAAAAGTATAGCAAACTGTACACAAAGTAGGGAGGGTCAAACCGATTGTCCTCAGACTGTTTCCCCATATACTTAGGGTAAGATATCCTATGTATAGACATAAAGAGGAGATAATGGAGAGGACCAAAGAATAGAAGAACTCGGGGTGCACACCCCCATATACTTAGGACAAAGTACGTCCTAAGTATACAAAGCTGACAAAAAGGGGCGACAAATTTTTGGTAGAAAAAGAAAATAGAAAAGGAAAAGAAGAAAAGAGATAAAAGAGGAAATATGAACAACTCAGGGTGCACATCTCACCTACACTTAGGATAAAGTACATCCTAAGTGTAGCAATGATGAAGGAGCTGACACCTTTTCAGTGGAAAAAAGAAGGAAAAGAAGAAAAGTCAATCAAAAATGTTTTGCTTTGTCTTCTACTGTCACTTTGGAAGTATTCAGTTCATCCTCATAGATCACTTGAATGGAGTCAATGAAAGACATAAATGTATCATATACAAGATAAGGCTTTAGAAGCTGTCCATTGACTACAAATGACTACGCGGGAGCTGTCAAACCAGATATCATTACGCTTCCATTGTCACACACGTGTCTCACTATAAACGGCCCAGTCCATTTGCTCTTCAGTTTACCTAGAAAGATTATTAATTTCGCATCAAACAACTACACCTTCTTACCCGGCTCGAAAGATTTGTGGCGGATATGCTTGTCATGCCATGTTTTGACCTTCTCCTTGTACATCAGGCTGTCGTCGTATGCATAATATATGAATTCCAATAATCTGTTCAGGTTCACTTTCCGATTCTTTCCGGCTTTCTCGAAATCCAAATTGCAAATATTAATGGCCCATAAGATTTATGAATCAACTCAACGGGCAAATGACATGGCTTGCCATACACAAGGTGGTAGGAAGACATTCCTAGGGGTGACTTGTATGCAGTTCTGTAAGCCCAAAGAACTGAATCTAGCAGCTGAGACCAGTTCTTACGAGCTGGATGCACAAGCTTCTGTAGAATTGCCTTTATTTCCCTGTTTGAACATTCAGCTAAGCCATTGTATTGTGGGTGATATGGTGAAGCAACACGATGTTTGATACAGAACTCCTGGGTCAGCTTCTTCACCTCTCTGTTTATGAAATGGCTACCCCCACCTGATATGAGAATTTGGGAATTCCGAACTGTGCGATGATGTGGTCTCTTAAGAATCGGCAAATAGTCCGACTATCGGTGGTTCAGGCAGAATTAGCCTCCACTCAGCGACTTACATAATCGACAGCAAGCAGAATGTATTCATATCCATGGCTATTAGGAACTGGGCCCTTAAAGTCGATGCCCCATGCGTCGAAGACATTTGATATATGAATGAAAATCGTGTCTCTCTTTCCTATGGTTCCACCCATCTTCTGGCAGTCAGTGTAGCACTTGACATAATCTTCTACATCTTTGAACAATGTAGGCCACCAAAGACCACTCTGAAGAACCTTTGTTGTTGTTCGTCTACCTGAATGGTGTCCTCCAGATTCTTGATCATGGCAATGCATAAGGACACTAGGAACTTCCTCCTGAGGAATACACCTCCGCCAGATGCAATATGCCCCTTCACGGAATATATATGGATCCTCCCACTAATAGAAATGGATTTTAGACAAAAAATTATCTACATTTAGCTTCAGCCAATCTTATGGGGTTCTCTTGGTCACAATATAATTCACAATATCAACATACCAGGGTAGCGAGGTGACTGATAGAATTTCCTCATGTGGAAAGGTTTCTGTGATCGGTTGCAACTTTAGTAGATTCAGGTTCAGGAAGTCTAGATAAGTGGTCGGCCCCCACATTCTTGATTCTAGGTTTATCTCTGGTTTCAAGGTCGAATTCCTGCAAGAGAAGGATCCATCGGATGAGACATAGTTTAGCATCCTTCTTCTGCTGTACCAGATGGCCGAACTATCTGTATAAATAATGACTTTGGACCCGAGGAGAAGGGATCTGAACTTTTCCAAGGCAAAGACTACCGCTAGCAGCTCCTTTTCGGTAACTGTATACTTTCACCGGGCTTCATCGAGCATTAGACTAGCGTAGTGAATTGCAAATGGTATATTGTCTTTCCTCTGTCTGAGCACAACACGGATGGCATAATCTGACACATCTGTCATTATCTCAAATGGTTGTGTACAAATTGGTGGTTGTAAGAGAGGGGCCTGAGTAATAAGTTCCTCCAATTGATTAAAGGTAAGGAGCATGCAGTCATCCATAATAAACTCATTCTCCTTGCCTAGTAACTCGGTCAATGGTCTGGCCAACTTGCTGAAATCTTTGATAAATCATGGTTAAAAACCGACATGGCCTAAGAATGACCTGATCTGCTTGATGGTCGTAGGTGGATAAAGTTTAGAAATTACCTCCACCTTGGCTGGGTCAACCTCCATGCCACGTTTAGAAACAACGTGACCCAGCACAAGTCCTTCAGTAACCATGAAATTGCTCTTTTCCCGCGATAGCACCAGATTTACTTTACAACACCTCCGTAAGACTTGGTCTAAATATACAAGACTTTGATCTAAGAGTCCCCATAGACTGAAAAATTGTCCATCAAGACCTCAAGAAAATTGCCCACCATATCAGCAAAAACTGCAAGCAACACCTCTGAAATGTAGCCAGGACATTGCATAGCCGAATGACATCTTTATGAATGTGTACGTACCAAAGGGGCAGGTGAACGCGATCTTCTCTTGGTCTTGAGGAGATATAGCCACTTGATTATACCCAGAGTATCCATCCAAGAAGTAGAAGTATTCCTTCGCGGCCAATCTCTCAAGAATATAGTCGATGAAGGGTAATGGAAAGTGGTCCTTCTTGGTGGCGAGATTAAGTCTTCTGTAGTCTACGCACACTCGCCAGGAGGTGGGTACTCTGGTCGCGATCTCCTCTCCTTTTTCATTCTTAAAGATGGCGATTCATGATTTCTTTAGCATCACATGCAGAGGGCTTACCCATTTGCTGTTAGAGATGGGATAAATGAATCCTGCATGGTACCATTTATGAATTTCTTTCATAACAACCTCCCGCAGATTTGGATTGAGTCTTCTCTGAAATTCTCGAGAGGGGTTGTTATCTTCATCAAGGAAAATGCAATGCGAGCACAAGGATGGATTAATCCCATGGAGATCCAAAGTTTTCCATCCTATCGCCTTGCGGTTCATTCAAGAACCTCCATCAGATGAGATTCTTGGTCTGCGGTCAGATGAGCATTGATAATGATCAGGTACATGTTAGATTCTCCAGCAAGAAAGGTATATTTCATATTGGAGGGAAAATGTTTCAGCTCAGGCGGGCAAGGAGCTACTTCAAAGGTGACTTTAGCTACTATTGCTGGTGGTGATTCTTTTGTCTGTTCGGTGTCCTCCCTGCTTTGTTCTACCTCATCATTCAATAATTCACAGAACTCTTCAATGATCTGCTCCTGGTCTTGAAGGCACATCATCGCCACCTGGGTCTCCTTAAGCAGATTAGCAAGCGTCTCATCATGATTGTTAAGGGGAAATTTGACTGCATTCTCCCATCTTTCCTCAGGGTAGAGGAAGTCATGGATCTCATCGTCATCCATAAAGAGGTTGGTGTCATGAATTTCGGCCAAAAAGTCGCAATCTTCGGGATGATCGATCACCCTTGCACATGCTACAAATGCCCCATCTGGAGGTCTTGCATCAGACAAGGTCTCTATCTTGATTTTATCACTGCTGGAACCGAAGGTGATTTCTCCAGTGCCATAATTCACCACTGCATTGGCCGTTCGCAGGAACGGTCGCCCAAGTAGGATTGGGGTGAGGAGAAAAAGAGTGGAGACATCCATATTGAGTACGACAAAATTGACTGGGAATTGCTTCCCCTGAATCGTGACTATCACGTCTTCCAACATGCCTCTAGACCGCTTGACTGATTTGTCTACAAACGGTAGAATCATATTTGTGGGTTTGAGCGGTCCTAACCTGAATTTTATGAGCAGTGAGGCTGGCATCAAGTTGACATAACATCCGCTGTCGAGCAAAGTGTGTTCGAACTCCTGGTTGAACATCGGACAGTGGACAAGAGGTGTTCCCTTATCTGGCTTTTTGTCCAGGAGATAGCTAATGGCATTGACTATGGCTATAGTAAGAATATGCTTCTCAGATTTGCTACCTTTGCTTCTGGAGTTGTTAGGATGAGGCCTACGCCTATTTGTACATGCATCTTTCAGTACTTTCTTTACAGTTGGAATGTACTTAAGAACTTTCACAAAGGCATGTTCAAGACCAAATTCTAGATGATTTCCACGATGGCAGGATCAGACAAAGCATTTTTCAAAATTTTCATTTTTTGTGTCACTGCTTATGGACAAGAAATGTTTATAGAATATGTTATAATGTCATTAAAAAGTGTTTCCATATCATTGTTTACAAGTAGATGGCAAAAAAGTATAGAATCATCTATAATAGGTGGACCAAAAACTACAGGCTCAGCTTCTGATGCTGGCTTTGGATTCGCTGCAGGTGCAAGATTCTTCAGGGTTGAGGTTGGTGTCGTGGCACGTGTAGATGTCTCCAATGTTGGATGGTCTTCACCAAGGCTGTTGTTGTCCTTTTTTTGTTTTTGAATTTTCTTCATTTTTTGTGAATTTTCAGCAGATGGTGTTCCTTTAAAAATGTTGATTGGCCCTCGTGATGGCTGGACTGATGACTCCCCGTCAGATGTAATGAGCTTTCCTTTCGAAGATGTAGATGGCTGCAACGCTCTACCGCTCCTGAGAGTAAACAAATCATTTCTACCTGAATTAGGTAGATTGCTGCAAACTACCTACTCCTTACGTCGGAAATTATTAGGATTTGCCTCGACTTGGGCTAGTATGACGATTTTGGCAACCACCAGGTCATCAATCTTCTAGGTCATCTCAGCCATATTCTTGATGAGTTATTCCAGACAAGCGAGGGTCGAGTTCACAAGTGCAACCTCAGAGGAATCACCCACTTAGGGACTTTGGTTCTGATAATGTGAGGGAGTTTGTCATTGGTAACTCTGTGAAAAGTGGTGGGGAGGAGGACGAGAGGAATATTGTGAATGCTGTTTGGAGGGATAATAATTATGATATGATGCAGCTGGTTACTACGGAGGATAGCCCTGATTATGGTAACCAGACTGCTTCTGCTGATATCCATTCCTCCATGTGTTCCCATATCACAGACGCTGCTGGTTTTGGGATTGGTAGGGCTGGAAGTTTCTCCCTCCATGCTGCTATTGGGGAGGAGGCCAGTTAGCCGAGTTCCGACCCCGTGGATGTCCCTGAGGATGGGTCAGTTGTTGTTCGTGTTCTCACACCATTGATATCTTGAATTTGCGGTGGGGGAGGAGGAAACTGATTCGAATAGACTGGCTGCACCTCTGGTTGATAAACAATCATTTGGTTCTGGGACTGCCGGGGCTACTCTGGGACCTGCACGTAGTATACGTGCTGGACTGGTGGAGGTTGCGGGAGACTCGACTGAGGAGGTTGTATCTGTGGTGGGTCTTTCTTCTCAGTGGGGTTCTCGGCAGTGGCAGACACATAGTTGCAAGTGTTGGCATTCAGGGCACAGACTAGCTTCTCCAGCTGTTGAGAAATCAAATCGAGCTTCTCCAAGCACTGGGTTCTCTTCTAAGTAACAGATAGTTTTTTCGAGGTCCTGCGATCTCTTCTCAATGATGCAACAAATTTATTGGGGAAAGACAAGTGTTGAAGGAAGAGAGAGTCGGAGAGTCCAAGGAGAAATTCGCGAGATCCGAGCTAACTTCTTGGAGATCACCCCGCCTTATGAAAGATGTTGGTTACGCGGAATTGATGTGAGTGTTGGCTGGGTTCCGACTGAACCATCCATGTGACGACATATTTTGAAAGTCAAAAAGAGGTAGATGAGGGATGAAGAGCACAGAGGCAAACAAGGAATAAAAGGAGTGCAAAACTGTAGAATGGCTTAAAGTGAGCGAGGGTCAACAAGGAAGGAAGCAAAAGTACGTGATTGCATGATGTTTTTGATCTTGACCTTAATAAGACTAATCATCAAACCTCAAAACAATGGATTCACCAACTCGACCTGTGAAGCCGTGAAGGTTCGGCAATTATCTTTGTTGGTTTTAGATTTGAATATAGGTAATTTATCTTTCAACGAGTCCTTAGAGTGCTACGCCTATAGGAGAGAGTACTGCCGGAAAAGTATCCCGTACTTGTCCTCCTCCTTTGTAACCTATAGTCTACACTTTTTGAGGTCCTTGTAATCCTTCCTGGATCCCTATTCAGCCAAAGAAATAGAGGGAGGAAGCCGATAGGCGAAACCAATACTTCAGATCTCGCTCGCAACGGAATCACCCATGAGCGTGTAAGAACCTACTCAGATGCAAGACGATGAGACAGACACCCCCATGAAGGTGTGGCCTATGCTCGATACTTTAGACGAGATTGACGCTCTACACAACAAAGAGCATCATTGTTGACCAAGCCCTACTTATCCACGTACGATAGAAGCGCCAATAATTCGGAAAGCCAGGCGATACACATGGCAGTCACAGACTGGGTTTTGGGCTCTAATCCTTACGAAGCCGCTCTCTCACTGGGAAGGAGACCTTCCAATGCAACCTGAAAACAAATGAGGGATTTGCTCACCCAAAGCAATGAGTCGAATTAATCAATTTTATTTAGGTCAAGTATTTTTACTAGTCCCTTTTTAATTTTTTTGTGTTATCACTTGTTTTGAGTAGATTCAATACAAGCACCTAATGTTTTTTATTTTCTTTGATTGTTATTTGATCCAAAAAACAGAGGGAGAAGGGCAGAAAAGTAATTCAAGGTGACACTAAGATGGAAATCTCACCATAGTGCCTAAATGATGAATTCTCAGTTAGAAGACTTACACTGCCTCCCAGCTCTCTCCATGTGGGATGCATAATAGAAATTTATAAACCTATACTAAATGCTGATATACACACAAAAATCATCCTAAGCAGGCAATTGCTACACGTGAAGAACCAGATGCTAAGTAATCAGAATGAAACCTAAGTCTAGTCTCTAATGCTGATTGGTGCCTGCCACAACGGGTCCTGCAAGCGCTGTATACGACCTCTCTCAGCACGCGGTTTCAAGAATGAGTACTCTAGAAATTAATTAATTCTAAGTCCAAATGTAAAGACTATAGGTGCATGCAAAATAGTTAGGTGTTTGTACTTTGAATATATGATCAAGCAAGCCTAAAACTATGGGATCATTCCACAAAATAAATAGAAAAAGGCGGAAAGCACAAATCACGAGAAATAAGGTAAAATAAAGTGATGAAAACTCGAAAATATGCAGTGATCCACCAAGTGAACAAACACTTGGAAATTGGGCCCGAATGTCCAAAGTCCAAAGTACATGTATTATTACAAATTAATAATCAAATATTTCTCTCTCACCAAAAGTGAAAATCCTAAACTATCCTCTTTTTCTCTCAAGATCCTCTTACTCTCTCTCCTTTTGGCTAAAGTAGAATAGCCGACTCCACATCCCAAGGTTGTGTTGAATCACCTTGGCGATGCTCCTCGATCCATGATCCCTCATAAGAAGACAAGAAAAGAGACGTCAGACGATTCAAAATTAATAGTCAAGCAAAGAGAGATAATCAAAAATGGTTAAGCAAGCAAAAGAGATAAAATCTACTCTACAAGCCGATGCTCCCCAGCAAAGATGCCATTTGAAAAATGAGAAGATGAGAGTCGCTAAATAATGTGCTAACAAATCAGGCTTACTATCGCTGAGGCGACTACTCGAATCCTCTCGTTATTCAACAATTAACTTACACAAGTAATTAAGCAATTAAGAGCAAGAGTTAAAATTTATTATACCCAACTAAGAATGTATAATGGAAAACAAATAGGGGTCGAACAAAGGAAGCAAAGGAATAGAGCAGGCGAGATAGAAATAAAAGCACCAATTATCTCTATAATCACTTAGCCAAATTACAATTTTCTGAGGGTTTTTTATTTTTTTATTTTTTTATTTTTTATATTTTTAATTTTATATTTTATAATAAGCTATATATACACTATAAGCTAAGGTTGCAATAAAAATTAACAAACAATAATCAAAAATAAGAAAAAATATTTTTTTTGTTTTTAATAATTCTTTACTATTTTTGTGATTTTTTAAGAAGTTTCCTAAGTTTTATATATTTTTAAAGTCAAAAATACCCAAAAATAGGGTTTAAATAAATAAATAAATATCTAGAATTAAAATGGAGGTTAAAAACACCAAACAGAATCAAAATTTGTCCAATTTAGTTTTAAAATGAAGGTAATAAAATAAAGAAAAATTAAAATAGAAAATGCGATTTTTTGGATTTTTAAAGAGCTTTTAATATTTTTTAAAGGTTTTAATGGGTTTTTAATTTTTTGAGTTTTCTTTTATATTGTTTAGTAATTTTTGGTCTGAAGGTCAAAAATAAAAAAAAAATAAAATATTTTTTTTGAGAAGTTTTCAAAAAGTCTTTATAAATTTTATGTTTTTTCTTTTGTAAATAGGGAAAAATAGATGTTTTTGATTTTTTAAATAATAAATACCTTCAAATTGTAAAAGAAAAATAGTAGCGTGAAAGATCAATGCAACATGAAGCTTCAACTATTTTTAAGAATTTTTTCGAGTTAATTTGCTATCTAAAATAAATACAATCAACAAAGAGAAACTACACTACTAGCAAGGGCATATATGAAAACACCAAGAAATCTAGGGGCCAAAGTGTAAATTTCACAGAAAAATATAACTGGAAATTTAAATTCCTATACTAACTAAAAAATTTGAGACCCGTGAGGGCCTTTGTGTAAAATCATGTATATGAACACATGCTTTACTGGCGGGGACCTATTTGTAATATCCAAAAGTTGAGGCACCAGTTTGCATGTTTAAAAAAAATTTATAACGTTATAAAAAGATTTTGGACTAAAGCGCAATAACCAAAAGCTCGAGGGCCTAGCTGCAAAAAGCTCCCTTACGTGAAGCGTCACGTGAGGTGACGTGGCTATGACTAGTTTGCAATTATAAGAAGTGTGAGGGTTTTTCCATAAATATTACAAAAAAATGACTACAGATGAAAGTTTTAGTGCTAAACTTTAAATACAAAAACAGGCGGGGGTTGAATTTCAAAATACCTACGTGCTGAGCGGGAGCGGACGGTGGATCTTCTTTGTTTATGCCACATGTCGTCCTGAGAAGCGACGATGATAGTTCAGCTTCGACGGCCCGGATTAGTTCCTCTCCTGAGGATCCAACGGTTGTAGCTCGTCTGATCCAACAGATGTTGTAAACCTGGGAGGAGAGGCCTAGATCAACGGTGAAGAGAGGGTCTGGAGGAACTGGCTAAGAACCGAGCGAAGGTGAACTTCGATCAGGCCTAGCGGGCTCCCCGTGCCTCCTTTGACGCAATTGCACTGCTCTCGAACCTCGTGACATACTCCTTCGGCTATGGACCATGCCAAAATGGTCGGAAAACTCTACGATATAACGGTCGAAGCTTCAGACCTGGAGGTCCTGTTCTTTCCTTGGCACCTCTGCAATCATATTTCCTGCAGGGGATTCATTAGAACCAAAAATGCGGTGCTTGGGAAGCACCAAGGGGTGGAATGGATGGCAGGTGAAGCGGATGGTGCCCTCCCCCCCCCCCCCCGACGAACGGTAGAGGAGGAGGAGTCGAGGATCTCGTTCTTTACAAAAATGAGGTGGATGGAGGGTTCATGGGGCATGGTGAAGCGTCCGAGAAGAGGTATGGGGCATCAGATGCAGCGGATAAGGGCAGAGCACGGAGAACGAGGTTCACCGAAGCCAACTCCGATGAATGTAGAAGATATGATTTATGGCTAGGATATGTAATTAAAAGATATAATAAATGCTCTAGGTGAACCTAGGAGTGAAGCTATGCGGACATGGCAAAAAAAAGGGACCCTCACCAACTGGAGAATCGGGAAGAGGCACTCGGCGGCGGTGCTCCGTCGGAAAGGGTGGACCGGCTTGATTCAACATCAATGCAGATCCCTCGAGGTTGGGATCGACTCCTGCTGTCACCAGGAGGATCTTTGACGACCTAGGTTTAGGGATTAAGGGTGGAAGACAATCAAATTCAAATGGAAGGTCAGAGGTATTTTTATACATGTTGACGAGCGGCTCCACGAATCGATGAAGATCGAGCGAATCGGCGATGATCAACCCAAGAAAACACTAGGGCGTGTATGATCTATGGGGAGAAAAAGTCAAGAAGGGTGAACCATGAAAGAGTGCAAAGGTCGGCTTCAAAAAATCCACAAAGTCAGACAAAAACCCGGTTCTGACAAGGAGCATACCTCAGTCAGAGAGTTGATCGAGGTCAACCAATGAGGAGATCTGGTTGGTCCACATGGACCAACCAGGAAAATCCTTGGAAAAGATATTTGTAAATTTGTTTAAAAATAATAAATGATTTTATTAATTTTAGGTTATAAAATAAAAATATTTATTATTTTTTGAGGCATTTTACTATTACTTTTATTTATTTTATCAAGGTCTAGAATTATAATTTATTTTTATGGGCTATATGTAGGTATATTTATCTATGGATTTGAATCTTTTATTTTTTATTTTGTATTTTTGATTTTATTAGCTAAATTTATTATTTTATAAATTTATAACTTAATTTTATAGGCTTAAATGTATTTTTATTTTATTTTTCTGATGTATTTTATATAGTTAAATTAATAGGTATATTTTCTATATAGGTATAGATATAGGTATTTTGCCTATGTATTTTCTTTAAGTATTTTATTTTAATGTTTTATTAATCCTTTTATTCTTTTTTTAGTATGCACATATATTACAAATAATATTTAGAAAATTATAAAATTATAAAATTATAAATATATAAATTATAAAAATAACGAATAATAAATAAAATGAATATTTTAATTGGGTAAAACTATACAATATGGGTCTAAAACCTAACTTTCACACCGTAACTCCAAAAAAATATGAAACGACCTTCACTAAATAGCTGATTAAGAGTTATATACAATTAAAGGTAATTTTGATATATTTTGAGTTTTTATTTAAGAGATATGAGTTTCGGAAATTGAGATTTTGGAAACTTATTCAGATCATAACTTTTTATCTCTATATTATTTTTGTATGAAATAAATCATGTATTTTTGTATACTTAATTATCTAAAAATTTCTTTATTTGAGGTATAAAAAGTAAAACTAAAAATAGGTCCCAAAAATGAAGGAAACTGAATAAAATAAAAGGAATTTTTATTGTATTTTGGCCCTTATCTCCCCCTACTTTAATCCTTGTTGACCTAGCCATCAAGATGTCTAGGTCTCGGGGTTTTGGGTCATAAAATATTTTCAATATTCTATTCTTTTTCTTTTCTTTATTCTATAATTTTGGCATTAAAACAATATTTTATACACTATTTACACAACAATGCATGGATGATAAAATGCATGAATTAAGGGTATTTACATGTAATACTAGGATTTTTAAGGGCAAAATGATAGAAGAAAGGTGATGAAATGGAGATTCATCATGTATATTTATAGGTATTTCATATATGTATTATATACATAGTTCTATTTTAATGTACTTTCTTAGGTTTTATTTTATCTCTTTGTTTTTAATAGAATATAAATCATATTTACAAGAGTATAAAAATATAAAAGAATAAAAAAATGAAAGAATGAATTTCACTTTTATTTATATACATGTATTATCATAGGTATTTTTACCTATTGTTCTTATAGGATTATTTTATTTTGTGTTTTTTTTATTTTAAAATGTACATAAGTTATACATAATATTTTCAAAATTATAAAAATATAAAATTGTAAAAATAATAAAGAATGAATGAATTGAATATTTTATTCGGTATACTATAAATTGAGGGTCCAAAACCTAACTTTTGCACCTTAACTTCAAAAAATACGAAACCAACTTCATTAAATAACTTATTAAATGTTATATACAATTAGAGTGATTTTAATACATTTTGATTTTTTATTTGGAAGATATGTGTCTGTGAACTTAAGATTTTGGCTTTTTATTTTGTGTATAAAGAGTACACCATGTGTTATTTTTGTACAAACTTAATTTGTATTTTTATTTACATTATTATCTACAACTTTTATGTACAAAGTTTCTTTATTTGATGTATAAATAATAACGAATAAAATAGGTGTCAAGTATGCTTTACTGAATGAATAAATGAATCGGGTTTTTATTGTATTTTGGCCCTTATCTCTCCCTACTTTATTCCTTGTGACCAACTCAATTCTTTAATTAGTCACGGGGTTTAGGGCCATAAAATATCTTTGATATTTTATTCCTTTATTTTTCTTCTCTTTATTCTATAAATTTGGCATGAAAAACAATATTATTTACACAATAAATGTAATAAATAATGAATGGTAATATGTACAAAACAATGCTATTTACATGCATTATTTAGGGGTTTTAAGGCCAAAATGATACAATAAAGGTGATGAAATGGAGATTCATCAGTCCTCTGCATAAGAATAGAAATTCAAAGGTGTTAGATAAGTTAGGTCAAAGTGTTGACTTACCGAGATCGAGATAACCAAGACCTATGTCATATATTATCATGATATAGGCACACATCCTCTGACCGAAGACACATGTGTTACTATATACTTGAGTATATACATTTGGTAGACCGAAAGATTGATGATCTAATCAAGGTCTATACACCGATGAGCTGGTGTGCATACAAGGGTATATGAGTAATAAGATATCTCAAAGGGATCATACAGGTTCATTATTGAACTGGAAGACATGACCACTCATAATATATTGGGATCGAATTCCGTGCACGACCATATTACTTTGGAAGCTTGACTGAATTTGTAGGTTTGATATATGCTTTTGGAAAGTATATGATCAATACCTCGGTATGATGTACTTTTGGAAAGTATATGATTGATACCAAATATCAATGATCGAATGAGAAACTTAATGATAAAACCATGAATAAGACAATCTAAATAATATCTAAAGATTTGGGTTTATTCTACGTCTTCAAGTATATAGGATGCACGAGTATTAGGAATACTCGAGGGTGATGTCATCATAAACGATTGAATAACCATGACGCTTCCATTCTGTGGGAGTGATGAAATAGGTCTAGATTTTAGTGACCCCTCTTAGTATAGAAGTGATCTGATCATAGTACTAAAGTTGGACATTAATATGAATGTGATTCAGATGTAATAAGAAGATTATATCTACAACCTTGATTCAATCAAGCATCTATGAGAGGTCCTCGATATCTGAATTTGAGATGTGATATCAATATCCAAGTCAGTATACATGGATCATACAATCTCCATGTCCTTATCGACAATTATTTGCAGAGAAAGTGCATTATTCTTGAAAGAGTTCAAGAATAATCCCATAGATAAAATGTATATCCAAGCACTAAGAATTGGATAATTAAATGTGATTTAATTACCGTGAATAATGTGAACTTGTTTCATATTATTAAAATGCATGAGAATGGTAATCTAATATAATTAAATGTGATTTAATTATCGTAGATATGGATAATGTGGATAGCCCTATCCATATTAATCATATATATTATAAATATGATTTATAATATATAAGAGAGAGCTATTTGTAAATAACATTTACAATTTAAATGTTGATGTGAGTTGGATTCACATTGGATAATTAATTGAAAATGTAATTTACATTTTATTTTGGATTGTGAATATGATTCACAAATTTTCAATGGCATGATTTATATTTCACAAAATAATTTGGAATTATTTTGATGAAATAACTTACCATAAAAGTTGTTGTAAATAATTAAAAGATTTTGTGAGATATGTAATCTCACATGATAGGAAAAGGAGCTCCCCTTCCATGTAGGGAGGGTGGATAGCCACCATTGAGTCCTAATTCACGGTGGTCGCCCCCCCTTATAATAGGAAGGTTGTAGCCTCCTTTCCTAATCCTTTAATTACTCTTGATTTGATTAAATTAATTATATTGATGATTATTCAATATATTTAATTTAACTTAATTATTTATTGTTGTATTTTTTCCAACAAAGTCATGGCCATTTAAAGAAACACAATTCAATCTCAACAATTGGGTTTGTGTTGTATATAGATTGTATCCATGGACTCCTAAAATATTATAAAAGATGAGGCAACCCTAGATCTTCTTATAGACAATATAATAGAAAGCTCTCTCTCTCTCTCTCTTATTCTACACACACTCCTCTCTCTCTTTATAGTAGTCATCCACTCTAAACCCTAGAGAGGAGCATCGTTGTCGCCACGCTGTTGTGTCGTTGCTTTGACCGCTCGTTGATCTTCGTCTCCTTCAGTGAACCTCACTCGTGAAGAAGACGTCGGATCTCATGAGACAATATCAGGAGGTTCCCCGCTTGGATCATCAACTTATATTGCAAGGAGCACGTGTTTCACGATCGTAAGGGTCTCTGCCATTAATTCAGACTTGAGACATGAAGTATCTTACTTTAGACACTATAGCAACCACGCTTTAAGAGGTACTCCTATATCTTATATGTGATTTATATGAAATGTTCCGAGAAGTGTTCTTGGATCACATGGTTTTACCGCTTTAAAATTTTAAATTATGCTGCCCCGAGCAAATAGTTCAACTAGTCACTCCCGATCGCATATGATGTGATATTCACGCTTCTATTACGCGCTTAAGGTTTTTCTCATAACCTTAAAAACATGTATAGCAAAGCAAATTTAGACTACCAACCATGACAACCTGTCTACCAAAAAGTGCATCGCAAAAGAGTCCCCTAAAGGACACCACCACTAAAAATTGCCAACATTCACTATAAAAGAATCCACAACGGTGAGGAAAGTAAGATATCCCCATGTTCACATCCTTCTGGGATCATAACCATCTAAGATTATATATGGGCCCCCAAGAGTACATGTCGCAACCATGGCGGTCATTACTCCATCTATCCACATGCCCCTAAAAGAAACCACCATGGAATGGAATTTCACTATAGGAATAACTCATCCAAAAAACTCAAGAAAGTGATGATGTAATCACCATGGATGAAATTTCGCTATAGGAATAACTCATCTGCCGAACTTAAGAAAGTGATGATAATAATCGGATCTAGGACCCGGATACATAGACAAAAGAGCTCTCACTCATGGAGTTCATCACATTGCATTATTCATTTAATTTAAGGGTTGGATCATTTTTCCTTTTTATTTGACCAATGAATATATCATTTCATGATTTTTATTGCATCTTATAAATCCTTTGTGTATCTATCATTTTCACCTCACAAAATCCAATTTAATCTATTGAGGTTCTGTAGATCATGATTGATCAATCATCACATTTTAGATGATCAATTTACCCAATTGATCAATCATTGGACATGATTGATCATATATGGGATAGTAAGCAGATCTATATTAAATTTGTCTATATTTTAAATTTAATCGCATGCATGTGTTCCTCTTCTCATCCTAAGTATAGTGATTAAATTTCATTATTTTCCAATACCTCAATCTCCTAGAAACACCCAAAATATAAGATGCAATACAAAATGGAAAACTAACCAAATACGACCCATTCATAGGAAAATATCATAAAAAGGTCTCACATGCTACCCCCATATATAGGCACGAAATGGTGTGAATCCAACAGTAAGAGGGGGATAAAAACCATACCTCCGGAGACGTTCCCTCAAAGACTTCCCATGCTTAGAATGATGGTTTATGCACACTATTAATGAATCCTCACTTCATCACCTTTATTCTTTCATTTTGACCTTTAAAGATTAGCTAAATGCATGTGTATATCATTAATTTGTCAAAATAAGCACTCTATAAAATGTATAAAATACTATATAAAAAACTATATATTTATTATATTTAAAACCAAAATAAAAGAATAAAGGAATAAAAGAAAAAGAAATGAGGCACCATAGGTGTTGAGTGACCCTAGCCCCCGAGACTTAGTCAACAAAATGACTTAGTCGACAAGGAATAAGGTAGGGGGGAATAGGGAAACCAATTGTACAAATTACACAGTCTGAAAACCCTAAAAATATGTGCCAATATTAAACCTTTGGGACCTATTTTATTCTTTATTATTTATATGTAAAATAAATAAATTTTGTATGTGAAAGTTCTAGATAAAAATATATATAAAAATACAAAATTTATTTCATGCAAAAATAATGCAAATTATACATTCTACGCCCAGAATAAGAATTCAAAAACCCAGCTTCATAGTCACGTATCTCCTCCATATGAACTCAAAATGCATCAAAATCATATCTAATTGTATATAACTTTTTATTAGCTATTTAATGAATGTGGTTTCATTTAATTTAGACTTAAGATGCAAAAGTTAGGTTTTGGACCCTTATTGTACAATATGCCTGAATAAAATATTCATTTTTATTCTCTTTATATTTTCATCATTTCATATTTTTATAATTTTGTAAATAATATTAATAGTGCATGTATATTTAGAATAAAATAAAATAATATATCAAAATACGTAGATGAATATTCTATACGTATACCTATATAATTTATACCTGTAGTTAATCAAGTGTAAATATTATATCACAAAAATACAATAAAAATATATTTATGCATATTTAAATAAGCTATAGATATATAAATTAAGTGAATAAAATAATAAAATTTAGAATATAAAAAAAATAAAATATTCGAAACATATGTCAATATACCTATACTTGTAAATATTAACTCCTAATAAATAACCTCATAAAAATAAATAAAGAGGCATTAAATTATACATAAAACTAGAAATACTTTTTATTTTATAATGTAAAAATAATTAATTCATTTGTTAATTTTTATTCCCTTTCTAAGGCATTTTTGCCTTACAATTTCCTAGTTGGTCCACGTGGACCGAACCGGGAGTCTTCTTTCATTGACCTATGGTCAACTGTCCGACCCTCTTCTTACTTCTGTCAGAAGTTCATGGGACTCCGGTTCTCATAATTCTTTATGCCTCCATCTTTCTCCCTTCACCTCGAGCTTCCCACCATGTTATAGCTTCTTCTTCCCACATCTTCGCCCATCACTTAATCCTCACAAACCCTCACTCCTCAAGCCATAATCCCTCTAAAATCACCAAATATATCCCCTATAAATATACCCATGATCCCTTTTGTGCCCTTTTGGTCGCTCTTCGGCCCGTCTTAGCCCCTCAGATCTCTTCTTCTATCCGAAGCTTGGTGACAAGAGGTGTCTGGTGGTAATCTGCAGCGAGGAGGACACAGGAGAGGCGTATCCAGCCACCTCCGGCGAGCCACCGTTGAGGTTCAATCACCTAGGCCCCTCGCCCCCCATTTCTCTACTTTCTAGGTAAATGTTAGGTTCTGGTTTAATTTACACAGTTCAATTCATTTTTTAGTTTGTAGGTTTATGTCTAATAAAAACCCCTGATTTCACATGGAGCTCGAGCTCCAGGCCAAGTTACCTATCTTCGGTCGATAACCCGCATCGATCGCCATTCCATTATGTTCCTCTCCGCCTTCTCCATGAACCTCCCACTTTTCCCCTTGATTCCTGCTCGGAATCAAGAGAATCAAATTTCCTTTCCATCGTCTCATCAGAGCTTCACCACCCAACCCATCCACACAACTTCAAGTTCAATTATCAGTCGAGACTCTTTGCCTCAAGCCAGAGAGTGTTTTTGTGCAGGTCTTGTAATTTGGGGAGCCTTCTGAAGCACACAAAAAAGACCTGGAGCATCTCTAGGATTAGGGAAGGAAGGAGGAAGGCCAGATCGACATCAACACCTCCTCAAGCCCATCAAAGGAGATCAACACACGCGGAGGCAAGCCAGCGATCGATTGCAATCGTTTGCGTTCGAAGAAGAGGCATGATCCGCCTGGAACGACCGATCAAAACTCAATAGGACGGAGTTCTTCCACCGCTCTTCCAGAGGTGTCCTGTACTATAGGATCACGAACATGGGCCTAGGTCTAATCTTGGCCCTTGGTTCTAATCGAAACGGTGTGCGCTCCCAACCGACGGATGAGCCACGCATCACACGATGGATGATCTGATCTGATGCACTTAAGTGGGTAAATTTCATAGTATCCCCTCTATTTTTTGGTTTTGGTTTGTAATTAAAAATTAAGGTTGTAGTTTAATTTTATTCAAACTAGTTACATCGGAACCCATGTAGTATCTAATATTTGCAAAATAATCTACGATTGGGTCACGTGCACACACACATGTATTTTATATAATTTGCATGTAAACCCTTCTAGGTTTTGAATATTGTAGTTTCATATTTAAAATTTTAGGTTAGTTAGAAATTTGTTGGAAATTTAAACCTTTAACTCCACCTTTAATTTTAATTGCAAATGTACCCCTATCAATTCAAGTTATTTTTGTGTTTGTTTTTTAATTTTTATAAATATCATCCCTTATCCAAAAATCATGCAAAAATTAGGTAATGTGTCTGATGTAATTATTTTCCACGATATAATTCTATTTTTGTTTTTTATGCATTTTCCTATTTATTAAAGATAGAAAAGTTCATGGATATTCCATGTTAGCTTTAAAAAATCCAAAAAATACAAAATCATAATTAGAAATTCCAAAAAATTATTATTTATTTAGTATAGTATCTAGTATCTCCGTACGAAAAATCCCTAAAAGTAGAAACAGAAAATGATAAAAAAATAAAAAGCTCTAAAATCTTTATAAAAATACAAAAATTCTTCTAAAAACTTAAAAATATTGGTTTCTATTTATGAAATTTTTTATATAGTATTAAAATTAATATTAAGAATTTTTGACGTCATTTAATATTTTTAAATCTCAAAACAACTCAACCTATTTATTTATTCTGTATTTTGGTATATTTGGGACTTTAAATATACCTAAAAATTAGCAAAACTATTTAAAAAATCACAAAAACATTTGAATAATAAAAAATGCAAAAATATTTTATTCTGAAATTTTCTATTATTGATATCAATATTAATATTTATACTACTTTATATTATATTATACAGTTATTTATAATTTATATTTACTATAATTTTAATAAATACCTAAATATATTTTAAAAATCTTAAACAATATAAAAAGACTATTTTGGAAGTTAATTCTAGATTATATATTTATTACATATATTATTTATATATTATCCTTATTACTACATATAGAGTTATATGTATCTATTATATATTTTAAATATAAAAAAGGAAAAGAAATTAAAAATCAAAAACACAAAAAATATACATATAATATAATAATATAGATATATTTAAAAAGAGATAAATAATTATATATATTATAATATAATTAATTAACTAAAACGCACATTCCTTTTATTAATATTGTGTATATCTATATACACATACGTATATTATTTATTCATTATTTATTTATAAATAATATAAAGTGCTACTACATTTGTTCCCTAAGTTCGACCCCTACCATACTTGTCATTATACACTTGTTTGTAGGGAATAATAAATTTTGATTCACATCTCTGCTTATTTGTTGCTTGATTATAATGTGGGTTGATTGTTGAGCTACCAATTGGGCCTTGAGTTCGGTCATATAGAGACAGCTGAATGTGTGAGATTAGTGAGACCTGATGAACGTGAAATCCACCTCTTTAATAATCGGTAATTGTAGTATAGGAGGCGAATTTCGGTCGATCAAAAACCACAATCTGTGAATGTTGTGGACTATTTTTACTTGGCAAGTTTACCAAGGTCGAACTCAAGGAACGGTGATTTTTAGTTGCGTGGCTTTAAATCAAATTAAATAATCAATCAAAGTTTGATTAATTTCTGTGTTGCAAAAATATACAATGCAATGATGAAAATGCTATGTAAGAAAAAGAAACAGAATTTATGCTCAGAATCTATGATTTTTCACGATTTAAATCATCAATTAATAAAGTCAATTAATCCTCAGATATGATCACATATCGAATAATATTAACACCCAGAAAGATCTATCAAATCCAAATTGCAGGTAAAGGGCTAAATCAAAGGATATTTTTGTCAAAAATTCACTGGAAATTGTCTTCTCCAAGTCAATAGTTCATCAACCAAATAAAGAGTCAAATATCTTGATCTTTGATCTAACCCTTTCCTAATAATAAAATTGTGGGAATTATCGACAATAAGCACAAGAAGTTAATCAATGTAAAGTCCTCAACTGAACTCCTGCAAAAGAAATCATCAAATTATCCAAGGTAATTGTGGCACAGATATGTCAAACTAAGCCTACATATGCCCACAGATGTATTCAATAATAAGGATCAATAAACAACTTCAGATATGTCCTCAAATTATGTCAAGTGATAGAGCACGGCATTAGCTTCAAAATGACATATTATATGCTCAAAACGGAGTTTGTATGACAAAGATATGATAAAATGAAGTGGCAGGGACTAAAAGGTAATTAAAACAAAATTTTTCTTTCAAAATAGTCCTTAGAAGGGCTTATCTACAGTTTATAAAAGTCGGCGTGGCTCCTTTGCAAATTACCCAGGCGGGGGTATAAATGCCAATTCTGGAAGTAGAAGGGGCTTCGATGCAATTTTTCCTTCGCGCATGTGCCTTGCACGTGCGCCCAAGAGGTTCGGGTGGACCCGGAGCTTAGGCTCGGGCGGAGAGGCGCGAGGCTCGGGAGCCGAGCCTACGTGGCAGAGTGAAGGCGCTTCGGGGGACCCGAGCCTCGAGGCTGGGGACGAGGCTCGGGGAGGGGACGCGTGGCAGGATCCGAGCCGTTGGATCACGGGCTTGTGCCCGATCCAACGGCGACTGGAGCGGGGCGCGGGGCTGTATCCGGGCCGTTGGATCAAGGGCTTGTGCCCTGATCTAACGGCAGCTGTAGGCTACGCTGCGTGAGGCGGAGGGGCACCGTGCGGGTGGCGACGAGGTGGTGCTCGGCCGACGGTGCCTACGCCGGTCGACACACGACCGGCGGCGCTGATCTTCACGGCGGAGCGACGGTGGAAGCTCGGGCTGTGAGCGAGGTCTCGGTCGAGGCGCGGGACGACCTGCAACGTTAGCTCAAAAACAAAAACGGGGCTGACGATGATGGTTAGCTTCGGTGGGTTTGGTGGCACGGGGTCCAGGCCAAGGCGAGGCCGGAGCTGACGTCGGAGAAGAAGAAGAAGGAAAGGACACCTGGGGGGGGGTACCTGGCGTGGCTCGAGTCGCAGAAGGGCGACGAGCTCAGCAGCTTGCTGCAACAGGACTTCTTGAAGTCCTGGATCTCACCAAGATCGTGGCCGTTGTCACCGGCGAGAGGGTGGATGGTTGGCGAAGGTGGAGGGGCTGGCGCTTTATAGGGGCTGGCGGAGCGAGGCGTTACGCAGGTGGCGGTGGTTATGGCCGCGCATGGTGGCGGCATTTAATGGTGGGAGAGGAGAACGGCCGCGGGAAGGGGAGGGGGTAACGTCTCGATGGGGAAGAAGATGGGTCACGTGCTGGGCACGAGACCCGGGGGAGGGCCTGGAGTGAGAGGAGGTGGGGTGCCACGTGGCACACCCAGGGGCTGCCACGTGGCAACAAAAAAAATCAATTTTTGAAGATGGGAAAAGAGATAGAAGATGACCTCGGATCAAAAAACGTTCTTCACAAAAGTTGTTCATATCGACGAGATCTACAACTTTCATGAAGGACCTATGAGCAGAAGAGGTCACCTGTACGAAGTGATATTTTTGGTGGCTTTCTATGTGTATAGAAAACCGATTTTTGGAGTTTTGTATTTTTTTGGTGATTTTAGAGGGGATAAAAAATATAGAAAAAATACGATAAAATACAAGAAAATTAATTACACACTAATATATTTTTTTTGGATTTTTAGTAAATAAGAAAATAGGAAAATAAAATAGAAGTTAGAAACGCACAACTTTTGTACAGACCGACAACGGACACTTGGACTTGGTCAATTTCTTTGATCTCAATTTTAATCTGGATTTGGATTTTCATGTTGCTTAATAAAACTTTCATCAAAGAATACAAATGAAAAAGAAATAAAATAAAAGAGTTAGTTAAGCACATAAAAACTCATGTCAAAATTAGCAAAAAGTTAAAATGCGCAAAAGAGGCCCAAAACCCAACTTTCACATATGAGCTCCGAATTTTATGAAATTGGTCTTGTTTTGAAGGTATTTGAAAATGGAGTACTTTAAAAGTGAGTAGACCAAAATTGGACACTGTATGTGGGAGATATGCTCATTTTAGTCTGTTAGATGTGAAATTTGACTTTGGGAATATTTGACAGTTGTTGGACTTAGTAATTTTTTTGTATTTTTTATTTAATAAAGTTAGTAATATCTACACAATGGAGGTAGTTTGGGATCAATCGGAGTTAGGATGAATTAATTAAAAATAAGAGAAGTTAGCGGCTTTTTGGACTAATTTACACATGGGATTTTTAATGCAATTTATGCATGATGAAATGCAGATATTATTAACACATGTATGATAGCTAATAATGCTCTATTAATGATTAATTACAAGTGGATGATGGGGGACATAGCCTAAAAGATCAATTTTAACATGATGAATACGAGATTCATCAAGACCGTCCTTGAGTCACTTTCTCAGTTGTTTCAAATAGAGCCATTGTCAAGGAGCAACGAAGCATGCACATTTTGTTGTATATAGCCTGTTTTACTCCTCTCTTATTTTTATTATTTATTTTGATAATGATTTGACTATTCTAATCCATATTTCTTGTTGATCTTTCTTGCGAGGGACTGTTTGCTGACAGCTATCTCTTAGGAGGTGGACACGCCCGAGATGGGAGGAGGTTAGCCTTCTACCTATGAGCAAACCAGAAGAGAGGAACATGGAAGATGGAGAGGAGCAACCCGGCTTTAGTTTTTATTTCATTTTTTGTGAGACATTGATTAATTTCTTTTTGTCAATTAATTTGTGATAATTTGGACACTGCCACGCTTTGTGAGGTCCAGTGCCAGGGTATCTGTTCGCTTGGGGGCCTCGCCGTGGTTTTTCGTGTTTTTTCACCTTATTTTATTTCTCGTGATTTGAGCGTTTCGTCTTTGTTTCTATTTGGTTTATGTGAGTGAACCCTTAGACATTAGGGTTGTTTGACTTAGAAGCTAGGTTCAAAGCCTTAATTATATTGAATGCACCTATAGTGATATGCATTTAGACTTAGTTAAAATAATTAATTATTAATTACTTGAATTTAGAACCACAAGCCATGAGAGACCTCATATAGCGCTTGCAGGACTCATTGTGGCAGACCTCGAGAGGTCTCCAAGATCGCACACTTAGGATCTATTTTTTTGTAGTTAGCATTTGGTTCTTCCTGATAATAGAAGCTACTGTCTAGGATGATTTCTCGCTTTTGCATATCTCCATATAGTGTAAATATTTCAATTCTGCCTTACATCCCGCATGGAGAGAGCTGGGAAGTACTGTAAGTAATTCTAAATTTGTTGCATCATTAGTCACTATGGTGAGATTTCCATATTAGTAAGACTTGCATGGCTCCCGACTTCTCCCCTAGTTTAGTATCACTTAGGATTAAAGGAAGAATACAAAAAAGTTACGCGGCTTGATCTGAAAAGTACTTGAAAAATTGAAAACCCAAAAACTAAAACCAGGGACTGTTAAATAAACTTTGGCCTTAACTAAAATTAGTAATGGACATCATTATTTTGGGTTCATAAAGCTGTCATTACTTTTAGATACACTCTAGAGTGAGTGATGTGCGAGCACTAAAGAAAGAGCCCAAATCCTGATCTGTGGGCTTTGATTATCACATGGGTGAGGCGAAGTACCAACGCTTCTATCGTACGTTGATGAGTAGGACTTGGTCGACGAGGGTGTTCCTGCCTTGTGTGGAACAACAACCCTATCTGAGTACTGAGATTAGGTCGTGCCCTCACAGGTGTGTCTATCTCATTGTCTCACATCCGAGTAGGTCCTCACATGCTTACGGGTGATTATGTTACGAGTTTGGTCTGAAGTATTGGATTCACCCCCATCGGCTTCCACTCTCTTGTTCTTTGGTTGAGTATCCCCTCAGGCAAGAGATAAAAGACCTTTTAGTGTGTAGATCACAAGTTACAAAGGAGGTGGAAGAAAGACGAGGTGCTTGCCTGGCAGTACACACACTCCTTTAGAGTTAGCGTGCTTAAGGATTTTTTAAAAGATTTTCCTGCAATACAACCATAAAATTGAAAAGATAAAAAAATATCCGAACCCTTATGGATTCACTTCGGTTGTGCTAGTGAATTCAAAACTTGTATGATATTTGTTTAATTAGATAAAGTTCAAAGATCAGTCATGCACACTTTGTGCCTTTTACATTTTCCGCTATTTTTTCTCCTCATTTGACGTCACTCACTTTTGATCCTTCTACTGTTTTGCAATCCTTTTCTTTCTCATCAACCTCCATATCTTTCATCCAAATTCAATCTTCCTCTTCACCTTTGAAATGGAGACCCATGGATGGCTTAATCGGGACTCCATCAATACCAACATCGAGATGGTGACCCATGTATTATATTTTTATATGCCAAAATTATTTTTATTTTCAAATTCTTTTTGAAAAATTGCATCACTTTTGCATCATTGTACATACCATTTACATTCTTTTCAAATCGAGCTCGATGATTGAACTAGTCCAAATAAAGTCGAAGTTTGGAGCTTGATTGGACCTTGCTGCACATAACTTCACTGGAACTTTATGGGAACTAGATTTAGGGTACTTCATGTCCATTGGGACTTAATTCTTTGAGACTCAAGGCTGGGTTCAAGTCACCTCAATTGACTAACTAGAACTTTTCGAGATACATGCATGACTCTTATCGATCGTGACGTAACTTGGACACTTGCACCTTTCACTTGGCTCAACTTAGTTGGAGTAGTGAGGGGATTGGATTTTCTAGTTTGAGATGCACATGAGTGGAAACATTCGTACTCGTCTAGGGAGGGAATTACACCCCAACCCGATTCAGTTGCCATGAGGTCTAAAGACAGGAGAGTGTGGGTTGCAATAATGCTTCCAAAGAAGGATAATATTCTAGCTCAAGAGGAAAAACTCCTTACGTAAATGTTGTTGTAAATAATATGTTGAAAAAAAAGGACTCCAAAAAAGTGAACAGGCCTGATTGAAAATAAAATGCCTGCCAGAGTATGTATATATGTTGTATAGAAAATAAGAAAGCTTGAGCATGAAAGGTATAACATGTGAGCCTGTAGCTGGATGACTTGACTACACTGGTCATGCATCCCGAAATAGGTAGCTACATTGACTATCGCCCATTCTTCTCTTCACCCCTCCTCTTGAATCGGGGGCCACTTGGACCTAGAAGGGAATACCCCCCTCATCGAGGAAAGAGTTGTTGGATTGGAGAATCATTGGGTTGTCACTCTGAAGAAGTCAGTTCTTTTGTCATTTCAGTTGAGGAGAGCCACTATCACTTACACTATACAAGTCAGGTTCATAGTTATAAGGGTTTCCCTATGGTGTAGGCTAGTTCTTGCAAGGATATTGAGGTGGTTTGAACTGAGTTCTGTGACTCTCGAAGGCTATTGTGTTTTAAATGTGGTTCCCGACCGGGTTCGCACACATAATCTCACATCATGGTCTAACTCGAGCTCCAAACTTTGATTTTTTAAAGACAAGTTTAATAATTGAAAATAATTCCATTTATTCTTTCTTTTTCTTTTCTTCTTTATTCTTTTTGTACTTATTGCATAAGAGTTTGCTAGGGACTAACAAAGGCAAGTATAGGGGGGTGATGAATCTCCATTTAATCACCTTTATTTTATCATTTTGGCCATAAAAACCTTAGCTAATGCATGTAAATAGAATTAATTTGTACAAAATACATTCATCATTTATTGTATTTATTGTGTAAATAATATGGGTTTTAATGCCAAAATTATAGAATAAAGTTAAGAAAAGAAAAAGAATAAAATATCAAAGATATTTTATGACCCTAAACCCCAAGACCAAGTGAAGAATTAAGTTGGTTGACAAGGAATAAAGTAGGGGAGATAAGGGCCAAAATACAATAAAACCCCCCATTTATTTATTCATTTCAATAAAGCATGTTTGACACCTATTTTATTCTTTATTATTTATGCATCAAATAAAGAAACTGTGTACATAAATGTTGTAGATAATGATGTAAATTAAAATACAAAATTGAGTTTGTACGATAATAATAAATACCGTACTTTTATGCACAAAATAAAAAGCCAAAATCCCAACTTCATAGACCCATATCTTCCAAATAAAACTCAAAATGTATCAAAATCACTCTAATAGTATATAATTTTCAATAAGCTATTTAATGCAGGTGGTTTCATATTTTTTGGAGTTACGATGTGAAAGTTTGGTTTTGGACCCTTATTGTACATTACACCCAATTAAAATATTCAATTTATTAATTCCTTATTATTTTTATAATCTCAAATTTTTGTAGTTTGTAAACATTATTGATAATATATGTGCATATTAAAACCAAAATAAAACCGCAGAGAAAACACCGAATAAAATAAGTCTATAAAAATATATAAGCAAAATACCTATGTTGATATATGTATATAAATAAAAGTGAAATTTATTCTTTCACTATTTGTTCTTTTATATTTTTATACTCTTGTAAACACTACTTATGTTCTATTTAAAATATAAAACCAAAATAAAACCCAATAAATTAATTTAAAATAAAATAATGTACATAAATCATAGATGAAATACCTATAAGTATAGCTACATATTATACACCCTTATTTATTTAAGTGTGCAAATAATATCATAAAAATATAATAAAAATATATTTATGTACATAAAAATAAGTTATAAATATATAAAGTAGAAGGTTAAAATAATAAAATAAAATATATAAAATAAAAATAAAATAAGCCAAAATATAGATAAATATACAATAAATAAACAAAAAATTAACTACTAATAAATAACACCAAAAATAAATAAAAATCAAAATTAAATAATGCATAAAATAATAAAAAAATTTATAATAAAAAATAGTAAAATTATTTACTATTCATAAATAATTATTTTTGAATAAAATTCACAGTTTTGTCCTGTAGCGACCTGGCGTGGACCAATCATGTCAGGTCGCATGTTGACCTCTGGTCAATTGTCCCCTCTGCCTCTGACTCTCGTTAGAACCATCAGCTCCCCTCTTTTCTGCCATTTCTTCCACTCGATTTGTCCTTCAATTACCTTCGATCCCTTAATGAAATTTGATCTATGATCTTCCCAAATTCATGCCGAGATTCTGGATCCGTTGTACATAGCTTGTAGTTCTGCCAATGATCTGGTGAATAAGGGTGTGCCAATTTTTCTTAAATAAAAACTCCACCTCCATTGTCGAATTTGGTCATCTTCTACCCTCTAGAACCCTGTGGCTCGGCCAAAGTGAGCACCCTCATGACAGGAGGGGATCCCCTGAGTTCACGGCGGTTGGTGGAGGTTGCACCCAAGGCGACCAACTCTGGCCACCTCTGCTCCTTGGCCCTCGGCCAGGTATGAGATGTGCCCTTTACTTTTTTAGGTAGATTTTAGTTCCTGCTTTTTAATTATGATTTAGTTTAGTAATTAGACTAACTGTTTACCCTAAAATGCCCAATTCGTAGTTCGTCAGAGCTCCGCTCCGGCGAATGTGTTTACCTGTTCTCGCCAGTCTCCGACGTGCCCTTCCACCTCCATTTTCTAACCCTCTCGCTTCCTCACATCTCACACACCTTCGCTCCACCTAAGTCCTATTGGATATGGAACACGGGGTCAAACTCCGTCCACTTCACCGAACCTCTCTGCCACATCCTACTTCTGTTTGCCTAGGCTAAATAAGGCCCAGGACCCCTATGTTTGTGCTTGCGAAATCTTCTTGCAGGTCTTGAAGGCTAAAGGTCCCCCTGGGGGATCGATTCTGAGTAGGAATGAGATACCTTGGGGCATCATTTTCATCGAACCCACTGGAGTGCTACAACAATCCTCCGCTCCTTCTGAAGACCCTGGCAGACATACATGGCCGCCGGGAATCTTTTGAGCCTCGCCGCGAAGCCATCCATAGCAAGAAAAGTGAGGGAGAGGAGAACGAAGTTCCCCAGCTCTAGCATTCTTTTTTTTTCTTTCTCCATCGTTCTCCACTGTACGATTGACGAGGAGTTCGAGAATACACCAGGCTCATTGGATCATTGCACGCCTCAATCGGATCTCTAACTAGGGATCTGATCTCACTCATCCATAGTGAACCGGTACCGGCCGCTCAGATGGCGACACGTGCCAAGTGGATGAAAGAACTTTGTGCCAGGGGCATCTTTTTTTGTGTATTTACTATTCAATCCTGAAAATAAAATATAACATTTAAAATAAATTGGAAATTTTCTAAAAAGACCCATGTAATTCTTTTATTTGCATTAGGGTCTAGTCCATCTCAACTCACGTGCCGTCCCATGTGAGCTGAACAATTTGCATGTATGCCCTTGGTGTTTTTGTAATTGATACAAATCCAATAAAGTTTGAATTACGTTGTATATTTTTGGCAAAATTTCATCAAGTCCCCTGAAGTTTATTTTTATTACAAATATACCCATGTAGGGATATGTATTTTTGTGTATTTCATCTATATATTATAAATAGCCATTATGCTCTGAAAATCTGCAAAAATAGGGACAAATGTCTCTAGCCATGTATTCTCACACAACATAGTTATTTCACATTTTTGTGCATTTTATCCATTTATTGAAAATTAAAAGGAGCCTAATTTTGTATTGTTTATTTTATAAAATACCAAAAAAATAAAAACATGTCTAAAAATTCCAACAAAATTATATGTAGTCTATTTTATTATATTTTAATTCCAGACCAAAAATCACTAAAAGTAGAAAAAGAAAAGGCTTAAAATAGAAAAACCCCAAAATCTTTAAAAATCTAAAAAATCATTAAAAAATCCGAAAATAGGTTTTTCTATGTTGTAATTTTTGTTATTTAAATATTTATATTTCAAAATTGATTTGTATAACTTTGGACTTGATTTACTATTTTTAATATTCAAATCAATTTCAAATATTTATTTAATCCCTTATTTAGGATATTTTTAAACTTAAAAATCCATAAAAATTAGCAATAGAAAAATTATAAAAACATTAGAAAATTATATAAAATAATAAAAAAAATTATTTTGTACTTTATTTACATTTATTAGAATTTATAAATATATTACTCTATGTGTGCATATATAGCCTTATATCTCCTATATATATGTAATTAAAGGAAAAGAAAATATAAAAATTTGAAAATATAAAAAATAAAATATTAAATTATAAAATTAAAAACAAAATACAAAAAAATAAAATAAAATAAAATAAAAAATATAAAAACAAAAACCCACAAAAATAATAAAAATTGACAAGAGATAAAAGACAATTTTTGTGTGCATGATTTTTGCCCCCTTTCTACCGTTTGCACCCTGAGTTCAACCTATACACATGCTTACACCTATACACATTTTGTTGTAGAGTTATAATAAATTTAACTCCATATTTTTGATATTAATTGCTTTATTCGAATTGTGGGTTAATTATTGATCGAACCGAGGTTCTCGTCGGTCACCTCGATGACTATGCTCCCACCTTGTGTGGAACACACGATCGATGAGGATTCTTGGTTCATCGGATATTTAATTAATACCTTATTTAGGGTATTTTTTACTTTAAAAATATAAAAATTAGCAAAAAAATCTTAAAAAATCATAAAATATTAAAAATGATTTAGAACCCAGAAAGATTTTATTTCTTTTATTTTGATTATTTTTTATTAATATTTATATCTACCCTAGGCTATATTATATATATACTCTATATATAGCTTTGATTTATATTTTAAAAGAAAAAGAAATATAAAAATATAAAAAGAAAATAAAAAATAAGAAAAATTAAATATCAAAATATAAAAAAATAAAAAACCACAAAAAATACATATAGATAAATACTTCACAATCACATTTTGCATTCAGTTGCCCGACCTAGCCTGTTTGCTTCCCGTGTTTGACACTCCACACATACTCGCACACTATACACATCTTTGTTGTAGAGTTAAATAAAATAAATTTTAACTCCACTTTGCTTTTTTTTATTAATTATCATTATGGGTTAATTGTTGTTCGAAGCAAGGTTTCGTGAGCGGTCGACGCATCGTTGGATTTCTCGCCTTGTGAGATTTCTAGACCCTCGCAAAATCCTCTTCAACAGGAGATTGGGACTCAACCCGAACCCAATGACCTTTCAGAAGAAATTGAGCCAAGGAGGAGTAAATGACTATGGATAGCCAAGGATTTGGGTAATGACTTTGTTGTCTGCTAGATCGAGAGTGTTCCTCTAAGTTACAAGGAAGCCATTAGTTCATTCGAATCAAAAAAATGGAAGGAAGCCATCAAATCTGAGATGGATTTCATTATGGCTAACAAAACTTAGGAACTGGTTGATTACCCAAAGGGTGCTATATCGTTGGGTGCAACTAGGTGTTTAAGAGAAAGCTAAGACCAAATTGATCTATTGAAAAGTATAAAGTCAGATTGATTGGTAAGGTCTTTAGACAAAAAGAAGGTGTTAATTATTTTAATACCTATTCCCATGTGACTAGGATGACCACAATCCAGATACTTATATCATTGACATCTGTATATGATCTCTCTATCTGCCAGATGGATCTGAAGACTACCTTCGTGCATGGTGATCTTGAGGAGGAAATCTAAATATATCAATTTGATGGGCTTGTGACTCCTGAAAATGAGGAAAATATTTCCAAGGTTGTTAAATCCCTTTACAGAATGAAACAAGCACCAAAATAATGGCATGAAAATTTGATAAAACTATTTATCATGTGGCTTTAAGGTTCATGAATCTGATAAGTGTGTCTATTCCAAGGTGAAAGGCGCTGAGCGTATTATCTTGTGCTCATATGTTGATGTCATACTATTGTTTTATGTTGATGACATACTATTGTTTAGTTTACATCTAAGGACTATTAATGATACTAAAGCATTCTTAAGTACGAAGTTTGAGATGAATGGCACGGGTGTTATTGATGTAATCTTAAGACTCAAATTGACAAGTTCAGTTGATGAGATCATAGTTTCTCAATCTCACTATATCGAGAAGGTAATTGAGAAATTTGAATATCGACATTATAAAGTTGTAAGCATTCATTTTGATTAATCCAAAATGCTTTTTAAGAATAAGAGTGGAGTACCTATATCTCAACTAAGGTATTCACAAGTGATTGGAAGCCTAATGTACTTTTCAAATTACATGAGACATAATATTTCATTCTTGGTTGCAAAGCTGAGTAGATACACTAGCTGTCATGACCGTACTCACTTGGAGGCTATGGATCGAGTACTGAAGTACTTGAAGGAACTATTTCCCTTAGTTTGCATTATGGTGTCCATCCATTTATGCTAGAAAGATATAGTGATGCAAGTTGGATATGAAAAATAGAGGAGTATGAGAGTAATGATGTTACTTGGCATGTATTTACCCTGAGAGGTGGTGCAATCTCTTGATGGTCTGTGAAGCATACCATCTAGCTCGGTCTACCTTTGAGGCTGAGCTGTGTGCTAGATGCCACTAGAATTGAGGCTGAATGGCAAAGGGAACTTCTTTCTGAAATTCACATGGTAGGTCAGCCAGTTCCTGCGATCTCGGTATATTGTGACAACATGACCATAATTTCTAAGATCAAGAGTTCAAAGTTCAATCAGAAAACATGGAGACACATATAAACTAGACTTAATATGTTAATGGATTTGGTGTCTCGAGGAGTGTTGGATGTCGATTTTGTTGGATCCAAAGATAGCAGTACAGATCGACTGACTAAGGGACTTGATAGATCTTTAGTCCTAACGCATAGGCTTGTGATGGGACTGAGACCCATTAGGAGTTCCTCAATACTAGCAATCCAACCAATCTGAGTGGAGATCCCACAAAGTAGGTTAATTGTGAAAATAACAAGTTGTTTAAAGAAATAGTTGGCACTCTTTTTTCAATGTTTTATTCATGAGTGTTTTATCCATCAAAGCTTGAGTCATTTAAGGTGAAATATTAGGAATAGCATAGGCTCTGAATGGGTTCAGCCTTGAGAAGGATGTTAGCAGTGCATCCTTGGAGAATGTCACTGATAACTCACTAAATGAGAAGGATGTTAGCAGTGCATCCTTGGAGAATGTCACTGATAACTCACTAAATCCATATGATAAATCAGACTCATTGTAATACGGGTACGTTGCAAACTACATAGAATCGAGAGAAGTATCTCTATGAAGATTTTCTCGGCTTAAATTTAAAAACCTGGAAGTCCAGAGTTGAACACAAGGACACAAGCCATAATATAATTATTCAGTTGCTTAGTATCTATGTTAAGTGATCATGTAATCATTTGGGCTAAAGAGACAATACAATGCATATAAGCAATGCATGATAATTTACATCATGAATGCATGCATAACATGGAACATAATGAGATGTTTAACAAATATAAATGCATGTTAGATATAATGCCATAATGAATAGAATGATATTGCAGCAGCACATGCAAATATACCCAATAAGATACCCTAAAATGATTTATCAAATCTAAGCAATTTATCAATTTAATCAGGATCTAATAGAATAATGCAATCGAGAGTCAAGTTACATTTAAGAAGAATAAATGTATCTCACTCATATTTAATTAATCGATCAAAAAATAAAGTTCAAGTCAGATAATAAATGCAGCCATATTAAAGATAATGCAATAACGATCACAATGGAATTGAAATTACTTCAATTGGAATTCATATGCTCAAATTATTCAAGATTGAGACCAAGGGCATAACTGTAATAAAAACATATAGAAATCCTTACAAATAGATCCTTGTAGGGACTAAAATATAAATAAAGAAAACCGATAGATAAACTTATGAATACCCCCTCGCGGGGATAATTTAACTATTTAAGAAAACTGACAGGACTGAAGTGCAAAATCTCCTAGAGTTTACGTGAAGCACGTGCACCCTGGACTCAGTTGCAATTCTGGAGAATTTGGGTGCCTTGGCTACAATTCTCCAAGTGTCTCACATTTTTTACACGATTGCAAGACTTGGAATCAGGTTTGGTTTGGAGCAGGTGGTATCGGCCATGTGGATGGCCTAAGTACCTCGTCACATAGCTCGATCCCACCATGTGGTCTGGAGGCGAGACATGGACAAAATATGAGTCGTTGAATCCAGATAATCTGATGGTTACTGCTTTTCATGTTCATCTAAAAACCATCGTTGCGGTGGCTCAAAGACTTAGCTCTGACGAGCCATACTCATCTCATCTACCTTCATGTCGATGCATTGAGCACTCTCTCATCATTTGAGAAAGTCTGTAAAGTAGCTGGAGGCAAGAAGAAGACCCAAAGAAGGTAGGTTCTTCTCCTGGTGAAAGCTCACTGGCCAACTTTCTCTAATATAGAGCACATGTCGAAGTTCCAGCCATTGAAGGATCTCAACTAACAAGTGTTAGAGAAGAATAGTAGAGGCATATATAATGTAATTGTGAGTGAATTGAAGGTCATGTGCATGTATAGAAAGTGGCAGACGAAAGTGGGTTCTCCTCTGTAAATGGAGAAGAAAGGGCGATGGTGATCCGAGGTTCTGGAAGAAGAAGGAACATTGAGGCGATCTCCCATGTACATAAGTGATGTACGGTGAAGGCTAAGAGAGAATCGGATGTGGGAGATAATGTATATACATGCGAAGAATAACTTAAAGAAATCAGAAAAGAAAATGAAAACCTAGATTAAACTGAATCTTGAAGATGAAGGATGGAAGGAAATGGGTTGGGATGAGGTCTTTTACGACCTCGGGTTGTGGCTTAACGTGCACAACCATGCATGAAGCTCGAACAACCATCGCTAGGATGATGTAGCATGGCTTATATGCCCATGGGTTGATAGGAAAAGAGCTCCATCATTGCTACTCAAATCTTCAAGCTTCTTGTCATGAAGTGAAGATGGTGCTAGGAGGTTTCTCATACAAGTGTGTACAACCGGCCACGACAACCGGTTGCGATGTATTTAAAGATGAAGGTGGCAGTTCACGAGGATTTTCACGAAGGTTTCAACAACCACCTGAGATTGGTCAGTTAGGGTTTCAATGGATGTAGAGAGTTAGCATGGGTTAGGGGAGTTAGGAGAAGGTTAAGGAGGTAGAAATTGGTTGGGAGATGGTCAGAGAGAGTTAGGAAAAACCGACGAAGTTTGACGGTTGAGATGTGGGGAGCAACGTCTGGAGGTTGATGACAATGAAAGGACCGCCCGATCGAGATTGGATGACCTTATATTGGGCATGAATAAATGACTCTGATGCATCCGATTAGGTGCATCATACGACTAATATAAAGGTCCCAAGGAGTGGCCATAATGAGATATGATAATCTCATCGGGTGGTTGAGGATGTGCGGCTAAGGATGATTTTAGTCTGCCTGATCAAATGATTAGATGGCCCATAGGAGAGACAGGCAGCATGCCAAGGTTGGGCCACGTGACGGGCATTTGTGAAGCCACTTTGCCCAATCAAAATTAAGAGAAATAGGAAAATCACAGATAATTAAAAATAAAATAGTTAGGAGTCGAATTAGAAAAAGTAATGAACATGAAAGTTGTAGATCTTGATGAGATCTACAACTTTCATGTAGAAGTCGAAGAGATTGGAGTCACATGTACATAGCCACAAATTAAACAAGTGATTAAATCATTAAAACATTTTTCTTATTTTTCTTTTCTCATTTTTTATTTTTGAATTATAAATTAGGTTATGTTAATTATAGATAACATTAAACTAGTTTTTATTTGATTTTTAATGGGAAAGAAATACATAACATAATACACATTAATAAATTATTTAATATATGATAATAGTATAAAAATTATTGTTAATTGCTCTTGAATCTTTGTTGATTTATTTAAGCAAGAGAGATAATATTGATAAATAATGATGATAAACATTATCACCCCATACACTTAAGCTAAGCTCGTCCTCGAGCTAATATGTAAAGAATTAGTTAAAAAGTTAGATAAATTAGTGAATTCTCTGATATGTGCATGCGATTAAACAAGGCTTGAATTGAACTAGAATATTTTGTTTTAGAAATCCTAAGACTCTCAGTTGAACCATGTGTTAATCAAAAAGAATTCAACTCCTCTAATTATCATACTCTCAAGATACTTATATATAAGAAATATGACTTAGTGTTGACTGCATCCATAAGAGTAGAGTCAAAACTTCACCAAAAGTTCTAATCTCAAAAGCTCTCCTAAGGACCCAACCCTCAACACTAGGGAGTAAATCTGATCTTGATTCAATCCACCGTCTCTTTAGTTCATCAAACTTAAACAGATGGCAGGCCAGATAATGGAGGAAAATAGGACGTGTCATTCTTTTCTTTTCCACTCATTGGAACAAGGTTTCTCTCAAGTGCCCATACTCGACACATTTGTATATATTTTCTAATGTCAATTAATGTGTCCATCAAAAGAGATTGAGTCGTATGTACTTGTTTTCTTGGGAGTACACCTGAGTGTGTCTTTTTAAAGTATATAATATACTTGCACCCATACTTATAACGCTAACGATGTAGAGCCCTTTTTGATGTACTAGCCTGACTTATAAAAGCCTAAGTCTCGGTCCAAGTGGACACTTAAAAAGGTTGGAAGTGATCACATTGAATAAAATCTCATATGATGTAGCTTTGTAATGTAATGAGCTTTTCATTATTTTCATTCATCATCATCATTTTTTTGTGAGGGAACTTCCCTTCTTTTTAGCTAGCTCCATTACTTTTACCAAGGATTGGTGCACACTGATCAACTTATTAATTGTATGTCATCGGACCCTGGCACTTAAGGTCAAAGTCAAGAGATAGTATATGTCCCATACTGGTTGAGCTGCTGATACTCAGGTTTCATGAGGCCATCGTTAATTTTATCCCATCCTTAAGCATCATATAGATCAAGTCCAAATTCAAGCCTCAAATCCTAGTCTCCTCAATGATACCTCAACTCATCTCAATCATGAATGCAATCGTGTATATGATGTGATAATCAAATTCTTTAAGGGAGATTAAGCATGCAATATAGCACACATCTCTCCGAACTAGGAGAGTGTAATTTTTTAAGACCAAGACCCTAATGATGAAGACATGTTAACTTTAAATCGATAGACTTCTTAAAACAAGTGTTAAAGACCATCTCAAGCCTTGAGTGCATAGTGAAAGTGTCGGAGAAAACCATAAATTAATAAGTTAATATTTTTATGCTTTTTTTTAATTTTTCCATTTTTTGAATTAAGTTATAAAGTTCGACAACTAATTATACTCAATTACACCTTTAGCTTTGAAAAGATTTTTGAAAACCTTTTACAAACATTGTCACACATAAATAGGAATTTTCCAAATATTTTACAAAGATTTTCAAAATAAGTAAAACCCCATTTTTCAAACTTTAGTAAATTTTTTTCAAAATAATGTCACATAAATATAGATTTTCAAAATATTTTACAAATGATTTTTCTAAAACATGTCAATCCATGTATTCATGAACCATGTAAAATAATTGAAAACCATGTCAAATATATATAAAATTTTCAAACATCATTTTCAAAATATTTTTACAAAAATAAGTTACAAAAATGTAATACTATACACGTAGCCCAAAGAGATGATTTTTTTAAAATTATGAGCTATGTCTAAAGTATATATATATAATATGTACGGTACACCCCCTATTCTTGGCCGGTACTATATCCTCATAGCACAAAGTGATATGAAGCCATAGCTCACACTGAATAAAAATAGATATACATGATCTTAATCGAAGATCACAATAAGGGTGATTGAGTGAAAATAATTAATTAGAAGAAGAGATGGATTTGGGTCCCCTACACCAAAGCTGAGAAATAGTTTAAGTGAATTCATAATACGAAAATATGGAACCCAAGGTGAACAATCAGAGACGCCATGGCATCCCCCCTCTACTTAGGCTGAAAATAAGCCTAAGTATAAAGATTAGAAAATTAAGGGAGGAAGGGGTTAGGGTTAGCTAAATCTCAAGATGAATGGATCCGAGGAGATGAAATGGAGCTAGGGTTTTTGCGAGGTTTAAGCAAAATCAAATAAAATCAAACAAACCCAATAATTTCACCAACACATACAATGAAGATCAAAAGTACGGTTGAATTATCTTGCATGAGTAGGTTTAAGTAGGATTTGGGCACTATCCTATGTATACGTCCTCATCTCCCAAAATGTAAAATAATCCTACAAATAAAGAGGGCTTTGCTCTCCCAAAACAAGGTTAATTTTAGCTCCATTTTAATTGGGTCGACTTGCATTAACAGACCCATTTTTTAAAGATTAGGTCATCACTTAATTTAATCAATTTGAGAACATAATGCATCGTCTACCATCCAATTCCATTTCCTTTAGATCCTAAGTGATAAAACATGAGGTTAAGAATATGGGAAATATCATGCAAAAGTAAAACTCATGATGTATGCTCAACAGAAGCACTTATAGTGATGCTAATTTTCTTCATGCACATGCAAGACTGAATATATAAAATAATTTCAAAATGCATGCAAGTCGATGAAAAACCGTACCTACTCACATGTTCTATGAGTGGGAAAAGAATCAAATTAAATTGAGCTAGATTGAACGTAGACTAAGTGCATCTCATGAATCTTAGATATGAGTGAATCTTCTAAGATAGAGTTAGTGTGTCCTATATTAGGGATTAAGCACAGAAAAATCAACTCTACAGAAGCTCTAGGAGCTGCATGCTTAAACCCTAATATCGGTCTCTCAAGTTGAGTCCCACCCACATGAGGGTGAAACGGACTAAATACACTAAACAATAGAGTCCATAGTCCATGTACAAGATATACGCAACCAGATGATCTTTGAATCAACTTGATGGCATCTTCTGCAGCTCTATCAGCAGGAACTCCACTCTAAGCTTCCAGCCCCTGTTCCTCTACAATAATCATCAAATTAATGAGTCCTTCCAACGAAGAAATATGGGTTAAATATATCAAAGATTATCAAGAAGATAATAGCATAAAACACATGAAATCATCACAATAGAACATGGCCTAGATTAAATATTAGTCAACTTAACAAGAGATATTAAACTTAAATAATTATATTAATGAAGTCTTGTCCCCAAAAACATATCCATATGATAACTCGCTAAATGCGTTTGATAATTCAGACTCGTTGTAATACAGGCACGTAGCAAAATACACAGATCAGAGAGAAGTATCTCTATGAAGAGTTTTTCGGCTTAAATTTATAAACATGGGAAGTCCAGGGTTGAATACAAGGACACAAGTCATAATATAATTATTCAGGTGCTTAGTATCTATGTTAAGTGATCAGGTAATCATCTACGTCAAAGAGACAATACAATGCAGACAAGCAATGCATGATAATGCACATCATGAGCACATACACAATATGGAACATAATGAGATTTTAAAAATATAAATGCATGTTTGAGATAACGCCATAATGAATAGAATGATATTAAAGTAGCATATGCAAATATACACATTAATATGCCCTAAAATGATTTATCAAACTTAAGCAATTTATCAATTTAATCAAGGTCCAATATAATGATGCAATCTAGAGTCAAGTTACATTTAAGAAGAATAAATGTATCTAACTCATATCTAATTAACTGATAAAAAATAAAATCAAATTAGATAATAAATACAATGGAATTGAAATCACTTCAATTGGAGTCCATATGCTCAAGTTATTCAAGATTGACACTAAGGGCATAACTGCAATAAAAATACATAGAAATCCTTACACATAGATCCTTATATGGACTAAAATGTAAACAAAGAAAACCAGTTGATAAGCCTATGAATACCCATGGAGGGGATATTTTGGAGATTTAAGAAAATCAGCAAGATTGAAGTGTAAAATCTTCCTGCATTCATATGAAGCACATGCACCATGGACTCAATTGCAATTATGGATAATTTGGGCACCTTGGCTACAATTTTCCAAGTGTCTCACGTGTGTTACACACGTTCGAGGCTTGGAATGAGGTTTGCCCCAGAGCAGGTAATCTGGGCCATGTGAACGGCCCAGATACTTCGTCACATAACTCGATCCCATTGAGCATGTGGTATGGAGACGAGGCATGTACAGAATATGAGCTGTCAAATCCAGATAATCTGATGGTTACTGCTTTTCATGTTCATATGAAAATCGTCATACATGGTGGCTTGAGGACTTGGCTCCGATGAGCCATCCTCATCTCCTCCACCTTCTTGTCGATGCATTGAGCAATCTATCATCATCCAGGGAAAGTCCGTGAAGTAGCTGGAGGTAAGATAAGACCCAAGGTAGGTAGATTCTTCTCCTCGGTGAAATCTCACCGGCCAAATTGCTCTAGAACAGAGCACATGTCGATGTTCCAACCATTGAAGGATCTCAACCTGCAAGTGTTAGAGAAGCATAGCCGAGGCATATATGAAATGATTGTGAGTGAAATGAAGGTCATGTGTGTGTGTAGAAGGTGGAGGACCAAAGCGGGTTCTCCTCCATGAACGGAGAAGAAAGGGAAAGGGTGATCTAAGGTTCTAGAATAAGAAAGAACGTTGACATGATCTCCCATGTACATAAGTGATGCATGGTGAAGGCTAAGAGCAAGTCAGATGTGGGAGATAATGTATATACATGCGAGGAATAATTTGAAGAAATCGGAAAAGAAAATTAAAACATACATTAACTTGAATCTTGAAGATGAAGGATGGAAGGAAATGGTTTGGGATGAGGTATTCGTCAACCCCAGGTCATGGCTTAACGCACGCATCCATGACGCTCGAACATCCATCACTAGAATGTTGTAGCATGGCTTCTATGGCCATGGGTCGACCGGAGCAAAGCTCCATCATTGCTACTCGAATCTTCAAACTTCCCATCACAAAGTGAAGATGGTGCTAGGAGGTTGCTCGTACAAGTGTGGACAACCAGTCACGACAACCAGTTGCAATGTATTTGAAGATGAAGGAGGCGGTTCAGTAAGATTTTCACAAAGGTTTCAACGTTGCCCGAGATCGATCAGTTAGAGTTTTTGGGGATGTAGGATTTAGGGTGGGTTAGTGGAGTTAGGTGAAGGTTAAGAAGGTAGCAGTTGGTTGAGAGATGGTCACGAATCCAGATCGGACGACCTTATATTGGGCGCGAATAAATGACTCTGATGCATCCGGGCAGGTACATCAGACGACTAATATAGAGGCGCCAAGGAGTGGCCCTGATCAGATCTGCTGATCTCATCGGGTGGCTGAGGATGAGTTGTTAAGGATGATTTTAGGTCGCCCGATCAAATGATTAGATGGCCCATAGGAGAGGCAGGTGGCAAGCCAAGGTTGGGCCACGTGGCAGTCATCTGTGAAGCCACGTGGCCCGATCAAAATTAAGAGAAGTAGAAAATCAAAGATAAAAAGAAATAAAATATTTATGAGTTGAATTAGAAAAAGTGATCAACATGAAAGTTCTAGATTTCGATGAGATTTACAACTTTCATGTAGAAGCAAAGACAATTGGAGTCATTTGTACATAAAAAAATTAAACAAGTGATTAAATCATGAAAACAATTTTCTTTTATTTTCTTTTCTCATGTTTTGTATTTTTGAATTATAAATTAGGTTATGTTTATTATATTCAACAATAAACTAATTTTTATTTAATTTTAATGGGAAAGAATTACATAAAATTATCGCACATTAATAGTTTATTTAATATAAGATAATTAGGGTTTTATATACAACACCTAATATAATAATTAGTGTTAATTATTATTGAATCTTTGTTGATTTACTTAAGCAAGAGAGATAATATTGATAATTAATGACGATAAATATGGGATTTAGTAGCCACCTATGTGAATGTCATGGTGGGCCACAGTTAATGGAAGAGGGTCTTTTTTGAATATACTCATGAAACATGGTAAGGGTACATGTCTTTAAGAGCACCAACCTTGAAGATGGTACTAAGAACAATATTTTGTTATTTCTGTCGTATACTTTAACACTAAGGTCCGAAGTTCAAGATGTAGTTCGCTTCGTTCATGTTAAGGTGAAAGTAGTAAACTTAGGTAGAGGATCAGATCAGAAGGTACCTTTACTAAAACTTAAGTATGGTAGCCGAAAGATGTATTTTGATTCTCTTTTTTCAAATTGATGAATTTGTGGGGGATTGTTGTATTTAAAACTATGTAATTAGGTTTTAACTTGGTAAACCTATGCAGTAACATTGGATAAACTAATTGGTTTCAATTGGGAAATCAAATGATGTTGGAGAGAAGTTGTAAATTTTCAAATTTGAAACAAGGAGAGTTTGTGTGGATTTTTTTTACCACATATAGTAGTTCTAAAATTTTGGATATATGAGTTCATACCCCAAGCTCTTATAGCGATAGTAGAGAGGAGGAATGGAGCACCATACACGCATGCTCTGCTCCGCTTTGTTTCCGACTTAGGAGAGTCAATTCAGATCTCGAATCTTGATAAATCCATCTTCAGATGCTTATTTCTTCCCACGTAAGAAAACTTTTCTCCATCTCTAGCGACCTCTGTTCTTCCACGGTGAGGCGACATTCCTCTCTTCTGTCAACTATAGTTCTCCGAGGTACTTTCAAGGATGATCTCGTCGGTGTATGTGGATGGCGGTCATGTGTTGTCATAACCTAGGAGCAGATTGCTAGTATCCTATGCATCGGTATTGTGGGGACAATATCTCCTCTAAGGATAGTCCATTACACAGACATTTCGGTGATCTCTAATCTAATCATTTACTGTCTTCTTTGCTGCAATTAGTTTGCTCTTTTGCTTTTGATAGATTCTACACTAATATGATGTATCAATGCTTTAATCGATTCCTGTCTATATTATGTAATTGGACCATGAATCACAAATGCATGATTATCCTTTTGTTAATATGTGATGCTTTGTTAATGATTGATGTTGATCTTGATAATTACTTGTTGTATGCCGTGATGATCCAGATAACAACAATTCATTTCGTGGTTCCTTAATTAAAAATGTACAAAATTAATTATGTGGTGAAAATTTAATGTAGGTGGACTCAGACACGTATATTCCCAACATGATCTAAATTCTATGCTTGCATCCGCCAGCTAATTGCAGGATAAAAACTAAATAAACTAAGTTGGATATATAATATTCCATGAAATTTCTAAATTAACTCATTTGTCTTAAAAATTTTATATCAAGTTCAAAACGATCATGTACGTAAAGAAATCAACATTCAAAGGATATACATGTAATTACGTATTATTAAAGGACATTTCTCTAATATGTAATATTTATAAGGACATCATGCAAATACCTTAAGAAAATTGAAAATTCACTTGAATATCTTTAAATGAAAAGGGAAATATAGCTTAATAATGTAATAGCAATATGATATATATGTAATTATATAGAATAGAAGAGTGTTTGTGCGATATATCGGTGTTAGGTGTTAGGAAAGAGTAGGCTCGATGAGCTAGACTAAAACTCAACTTGATAGGTACTCGTGAGTTAGGTTCGAAAAGCTACTAAGTATGAGTTCGAGGTGAGTATGACTCAACTCACTAGCTCAACTCAATAATTCGATTTGATTTTATTTGGATTTTTATATACTTCCCATTTCTTATGAACATACATGATGCATGAAGTTGTATGATGTTTATAATTATATATACATACATATATATATATATATATATATATATATATATATCGGGGTTGGGGAGCATGCACCCAGGTGCATTTAATTTTACATGCATCAGGACTTAATCTTCCACGGTTTTTTTATTTTTTTGGAAAATAATACCATGTATATTCATCTATATATCCCCCATTATGCCATTCGAATTTCATCAAAAACAGAGACTCCTATGCCCTCCATCCAGAACATATCGATTACAACAATTCTGAGGCCGTTAAAATTACATGTTCTAGATGGAAGGCATAGGAGTATCTGTTTCTGACGAAATTCGAATGACATATAGGAGGCATATAGGGATGAATAAACAAGGTGATATTTTTCAAAAAAAATAAAAAACGGGAAAGATATAAACCCCGATGCATGTAAAATTACATGCAATAGGGTGCATACTCCCCAACCCCATATATATAGATATAAATATATGTATGCATTATATTTCATTTTTTTATTGTGCTTATAAAATAAAAATGAAATATAAATATATTTATTTATATTGTCAAAAAAATCAAACATTATTATTGCTAAGATTCTTAGTGAGTTTACTTGCTTCTTTAAAGAAAATCCACAAACAATGAATATGAAATCATTATACATAAGGCTCATTAAAAGGCACGTGAGCCAACTCAGACTCAACGAGTTCGGGTTAGCATTATCGGACTCAAAGCTTATCAAATCCGAGTTAAGTTCTCGAGTTTGAGTTTGAGTCGGTGTTGACTCGACTCGTTCAACTCGATAGATATTCCTAATTAAATATTTACAGAGAAGTCCACGTAATAATCCAGTAGCTTAACACCTCGTATTAACATATGGTAGCAAGATTAAGCACAGTTGTATATCTTTTATTTAAGATTATTTATTCTATACATAAGCCGATATCAAATAAAACGTTTCGAAATTGTATTTTCTAATATGAGGACCGAAATACAAATTTCAAAAGTATTTTGCAATGCAGAAAAACAATTGTGCGTATTTCGAGAGAACTGCAATTTTCAACTTTAAAAAAAAATGGGGAACCAATTTTTATGATACCTCAAACCGCGACCTCAACAATACCACGACATACAACAATGGACCACTACACGACGACATACGCAGCATTGGGATGGATGGATGGGCCACAGCCGCCATTTGCTGCACGCCGCTGCCACCAATCAAGAAAGGTGCGGCCCTTATTCAATGTTTCCCCAATGTCGTGGCCAACGCTGATTGGTTGAATGGTTTGTCTTCTTCTTCTCGAGCTCTTTCTGCTTCATTGAGAAAGTAGTATCCTTGTTTCACGCGGCAATAAACTCTCGCACAACATCGAATCTTGAGAAGGAATGCTTGTGGCCTTCCACATCCTTTTCGTTGGTGGAGTGGATTGTGTTCAAGTAATATATATCTCTTTAAAATTAGGTAGTTTTGGTTAGCATTATTGGGATTCCCACGTGTTTGGATAGATAGTAGTGCGGGTTAGATATTTGGATATAGTTTTTGCTTAAATTGAAACTTCCATATTTTATTGTTTAAGATTCTATAGAGAGTGAAATCTGATTTTTATTTTAGAGATTTTTACACTTTTGTCTTTTCGTGTTTTTTTTTCTGAAAATACTTATATCCTTAACTTTTTTTTGCAGAATGCATGGCAGTGCGCCTCCTTTCCTACACTTGTGTGCTTGTATTTGCATTAATGGAAGGGTGCTACTGTGAATTTTGTAAGAATATAGCGGTGCAAATGTAATTGCAAGTGCTAGTGAAGGAATTCTAGAAACAAGAGCAAAGAAAGGGGTGCTTGTAGGTTATGGTGCATGAGTCATGGAATACTTAGTTCAATCTTCCTCTGAGCATAGAATTAATATTAGTACGGATGTTACGTTTGATGAGAATTATATGTTTCAATCGAGAGATAAGTTTTTAATGTACTGAACATGTGAATATATCCACAAATATGTGAAATTCAAATTGGCATCGATTAGCGATCAAGCAGTCGATCACACCACTTCTGATCAGGTCGATGTTGAACAACCTGAAGTTGAGCGGCCAGAGGATATGCAACATAGTGTTGCTACTCATAGGCCTTGTAGAAAAATACATCCACCTTGAAGATATGTACTACAGGAAAACTAGTTTTTAGTAACACATGAAAGCAACATTTTTTAAAAAATATTACGAATGGTGAATTATTTGCAACATTTTAAATAAATGTCGGACTAAATATAGTATTGGTAATGTTTATCCACTACCGTGGCACTTGATCGGGATATTTGCAATATTTGACCAGAAATGTTACAAGTAGTTGCCATATTGCAACACTTAATTACGAATGTTACTACTAAAAATAAACGTGACATTTAAAGAAAATGTTACAAACGAAAAAAATGGCGGAATTAAATCCCGCCCATCTTTTCAACCCTAAAAAAACCTAACGACAACTCCATACCTCCCTCCATTCTCCGTCCAAAAATCCATCTTGCTCCCCAAGTTTCTCCTCCGTCAACCTTCCTCCTCCACGCGAGGAAGGTTCCCTGCAAGCATCCTCCTTCGTCGACCTTCTTCCACGCAAGGAAGGTTCTCCATCGACTTCTTCTCTGCCGACCTTCCTCCTCCACGCGAAGAACTACGAGCTTCCTCCACCGCCGACTTTCCTCCACACGAGAAAGGGTCTCCTTCGGCTTCCAGGAAGGCTCCTCGGTCCACAAGATTCCTCCTCCGTCGGCCTTCCTCTTCCACGCGAGACCCCTCCCTGCCGACCCTCCTCCCTGCGTAGGCAAATCCTCCCGTCATTTTTAACCATCTGCCTCTCCAGATCTCTCTCCATCGTCACATGATTTCAGCAATCTGTGGTAATGATCTTCTTGTTTGATTTCCCTTTTCCACTCAATTACATCATATCCCCTTTTCTATCGAGTATAACTAAGTTAGCACAGGTTGTTTTTTTTCTTCTGAAATTCTATAAAATTATGCATTTTTTAAAATTCCCTTTTCCATTTACTTTGAAAGTTTTACCATCCAATCGAGTGAAGCAAGCAATATGTGGTAACTAAGTTATCCAAAATTCCATTTTCTACATACTCGTTAATTTTTTGTGCAATGGGTTAAAAGATATCCACTGATATATTTGTAAGAACATATAATCTTTCTCATCCTTCGATAATATATGTTTGATTTTGGGTGCAGTTCAAAGAAGGTGCGTGTGATGGGATAAGTATTGTTGGAGCACTTGTACTTGTCCTCCACATAACCATACAGAACATATATCTCGCAAGGCCGTGTTTGTAGCTCCGACACCGCAACACACTACCTTGTGCTACAGTACCATCGAATTCAACAAAATCTACAGCAAGTTGTGAGTATTGCTTATGTTCTTCCGAGTTAATGCTCCAATGGTGGGCTTGATAGTAATCCAAGGAAGGAGATATTTTTTGTTCTACAAAATTGTACACTTTAGTGTAAGGAATATTTTGATGCATCCAATAACAAAGTTAACAACTGATATCCAGCTTTCTTGAAGGTACCCATTACGTGTCACACACAAAATAATATTGACTCGTTCTGTTCTCATGAATAATTTCGGCCGCTATTCATGCATCATGGCATCTACTTCTTAATTAAAATCCGTAAAGTTAGTTTTACAATTATAAAAGGGAATTTGATCTAAATTTAGGATGGTAAAGTTTTATAGTACTTATCGTTTGAAAAGAATGATGAATTAAAATTCTGTGACGATCCATTTACTTTACATTACTTATGAATGGTTGTACACTGTTACAGGATACAAAAATGGATAAGTCATGGATGCAAATGAGATTTATCGATGTCTTTGAATATGATAGATGAGTGAAGCAGTTTCTTGAATGGGTTTTTCACGAGGATAGGTTCTCTTATAGAGGTAGAATAGATTGAGAGAAAATTCTTTGTCCATGCATAAAGTGTAAGAATACACATTATTACGAACAAGAAGTTGTCTATGATCATCTGATATGTGAAGGGTTCTGGCTACATTATGAGGTTTGGAGTGCACATGGAGAGGAGGCTATAAATTCATCACATCAAGCAGCCCAAAATGATCCAATTATGGATATGTTATGGGAGACTCAATTCACTCCTACACCTTTTCACTTTCAAGATCCCTTAGAGATTGATGACATCCAGTTTTATAAAAATTTAAAAGTTGCAGAGGAGCCCATAGCTCCAGGATCTAAAGTATCTCGACTGAAGTTCTTGTTAACCATTTTTAAGATGAAAGTGATGCATCATTGCACTAAAGCAATGATCGAAAAACTATTAGAGTTTATTGGTCAAGTTTTGAATACTCCTGATGGCTATCCAACTAATTGGTACAATGTGAAAAAGTATCTTTGTTCATTGGGTTTAAAGTCTGAGAAAAATAGATGCATGCCATAATGATTGTATTTTATATTGGAAAGAGAATCAAGATCTTACTAGTTGTTCTGAATGTAATGTTTCGAGATACAAAGAGATTACAAGTGCCAATGATAATTCTAAGAAAAGAGCAGAAAAAATACTTCGATAATTTCCATTGATACCCAGACTTCAACGTCTTTTCATGTCATCCAAAACTGCTAAGTGGATGTCGTGGCATAAAGAAGATAAAGTGATTGATCATAATGGATTAATGCGTCATCCTTCAGATGCTGAAGAGTCGATACAATTTGATGAGAAATTTCCAAATTTTGCATCAGAAGCTAGAAATGTTAGGCTCGGTCTCTCCAGTGATGGCTTCAATCAGTATGCAAATATGAACCTTAGTTATACGATTTGGCCAGTAGTAATCGTGACTTATAACTTGCCACCATGGATGTGTTTGAAGCCATCCTTTATGATGCTCTCCATGTTAATACCGGGCCCAAAAGGTCCTAGATATGCACTAGATATATATATGCAGTCTTTGGTGGATGAATTGAAGTTGTTGTGGTACGATGGAGTGCAGACTTATGATGCACACAAAAAAGAGAAGTTCACAATGCATGCGATGTTATTATGGACTATTAACGACTTTCCAGCCTATGCCAATTTATCGGGATGGAGTACGAAAGGGAAACTTGCATGTTCGGTGTGTATGGACAAGATACACAGTATTTGGTTGAATGAGAGTGGAAAGCATTGCTACTTGGGTCACCGTTGATTCCTTCCAATAAAACATAGATGGCGTAGAAATCAATACAATGATAAATTTGACGGAGCATCATCAGGTTCAAAACTTGATTTCGTGCGTGCTTCTGGACGTGACTTGTTGCATCAACAGGAAAGAATTGGGCATACTCGTCTAGGACGACTTTTTAAGAAAAAGCTCATTGGTGGTTGGAGGAAACAAAGCATATTTTTTCGAGAGTTACCTTATTGAAAACATTTACAGATTCGTCACAATCTTGATGTCATGCATATTGAGAAAATGTAATGGAGAACATACTTGGAATCTTGGGTTTGTCTGGAAATGCGAAAGATACTTTGAAATCTAGGAGGGACTGCAACAATTAAATATAAGAAAGGAACTACAACCTATAGAGTTGACTGATGGAAAGGTGAAATTACCCAGAGCCTTGTATACATTATCCTCAGATGAACGTCAGAAGATACTTTCTTTCTTAGCTAACATTAAGGTCCCAGATGGCTACTCTTCCCAGCTTTGTAGATGTGTAAACATAACAGAGAAAAAGATATCAGGACTTAAGAGCCATGATCACCATGTCTACATGCAAGTATTCTTACCCTTAGCTATTCGCGGAGTGCTTTCTTCAGATCTTGTACATCCCTTAACAGAGTCGAGCCAATATTTTAAAGCTATATGTGTGAAGGTACTCGATCCATCAGTATTATGTTGATTGGAACATGACATCATAGTGACACTATGTAAGATGGAGCAAATATTTCCACCATCATTTTTGATGTAATGGTGCACTTGACTATGCATTTAGCAAGTGAGGCGAGAATTGCTGGTCCAGTGCAATATAGATGGATGTACCACATAGAACGATATCTTAAAAAACTTAAAGGGTATGTCATCAATAAGGCTTCTCCAGAAGGGTCAATTGTCGAAGGATATTTATTTGAAGAATGCATCAATTTTTGTGCGATGTATATAGATGGTACAAATAACCGTTTTAATCGTATGGAGTGAAATTTTGATGGTGGTATGCTTGAAGTCAGAAATGAATGTTCGTTAATTTTTTCTTCCAATGGAAGGTCGATTTCAGGTACTATAAGACGAGAATGGTTCCAACAAGAAAGATGTCTTGCACACTACTATATATTAATGCAGATGGATGAGATAGACAAATTTTTTGAAGAGTACAAACAAGTATCAAATGAAAGAGATGATATATCAACATTCTTACATTGGTTTCAAGTGCAAATTGAGCAATTTAAGCAAAATCATGATCCAAGATGGACAATAGAATGGGATATAATATCACGACCTCCGTATTCACATGTTCACTCACATTTAGGATATATAGTAAATGGGTTCAGATTTAGAAAGAAATCTATTGACATCATCAAGACGAATCAAATGAGTGATGTGAATATTAAGTTGGCTCTTGATTCTGGATTGGAAGGCTATTACGGTGAAATAATAGATATTATTGAAGTTAGTTTTACACATGATCATCGTGTGGTGTTATTTAAATGTGATTGGTTTGATGTGTTCTTCGAAGGTGTATGTTATCGTAAGGATAAGACAATTGCCTTTGTAAGTTCAAAGAAGAGTGCTCGTTTGGCAACTGAGGAACCTTTTGCATTAGCAAGTCAGGTAGAACAAGTTTTCTATGTAGATGACAACGGAGCACGCGAATGGATTATACCTGTAAAAGTGATGCCTAGGGATTTTCATGATGTTCAAGTAGAAGGAATCATTCCAGACTCCGATGCCTACCAAGATCACATAGGTGATGTTGATACTTCACGCATGCAAGATGATGTAGATGTCAACATTCTTTTTGGTGGAACCAGTATTATTGTGAATGAGTAATGGTACAGTATTATATTATTTCAAGATATTTAACATTTTTTTAATATAAGATGTCTAATTGGTCGGAATCACAATGTAGATGGGACCACGATCTGAACGTCCTGTTCGCTCTACGCCGATTGCACATCTGGGAGGAACCAAACCGGCGGTAATTTGATAGCTTTAATTTTTGTGTACTAACATTCCAAACAGTTTTACTACAATATTTATTTATTGAGTGTAGTTATTTATTGCATATACATTTATTTATTAAGCTAAATATTTTAAATTTTAAGAAGTGTTGGATTGCATTATTTATCTATAATATAATACAGATGGCACCGCGATTTGAACGTCGTGTTCGCTCTACACCGAATGCACCTTTAGGAGGAACCAAATCAACGGTAATTTGATAGTTTTAAATTTTTAAGTGAATATTAAACATTGACAGTCTAATAAACAATATATTCATAAAAATATTACTTCTTTATATTGTTTATCAAGTGAATTTTTTTGCAGATAACACCATTCTCTGACCAATCTTTTCACTCCATGCCAATTGCTAATGCCACATGTAATCTTCTTATAGAACACATTGAGATTGGTGTAGCTAGAGATCAATCAGAGATGCATGATTCACCTATACAAGATGGTGATGAGGAAAGGGATATTGGACCTTCATCAGGCATGGGACGTAGAGGACCGTCAAAGTATCGTTACCTTGATCGCTTAGCCGCAGGACAAATATTGCATGTTAGAATTATTGGAGGAGATGCCGTTGGAGAAAATGTTGCATTGTTTCACAGTTTCTTGGGGAAAGTGGCACGTTTACGCATTCCTATCTTAACTCGTGATTTTAGAAGAGATGTTTCAGAGGATGCTAAAGCTTTTATTTTACATGATATGGAGGTATGCCATAGATATCAACTGATGTTATGATTTTAAGAAAAAAATCTAATACTTGTCTTTTAGGGTTCATTTACATGGGAGCACAATACTAAGATAGATAGACAAATATTGTCACATGCAGGTGATTTACATCGCCGATATCGATGTGAAATAAAAAAAAGGTAAACGTTTCTAATAAATTGATATTTCAACAGTGTTCTAATATAGTGAATAATATCTCTTAGTTTATTTTCTTCACAGTATTTTGATGAGACGATAACCATATCAGAGCTACGTAAAAGAGTTCCCAAGAAGCTTGACGCAATAACATGGAGAAAGCTCGTTGATTATTGGTCTTCTGAGGAATATAAGGTAAAATTATTTGCTTATTAGTTCTCCTCCTTTTTGTTTAGGAGTAACTCATTTTATTTGTACACTTTTCCAAACTACATAGCATTGATAGATCTACTATTAGCGGAGATCATGGGAGGGGGACTTCCACTTCTTGTAATATGGTTTCTTGATAGAAGCAAATTGGATAAATAGGAAGAGATTTATGAAGTTTAATTGAACAATTTGTGGATGAAGCAATGAAAGACCATATTAGTTTAGATAGTCAATTTGGATTTAAGTATTCAATATTTATATTTATTTTAAGGTAAAGGCAAGCAAGAACCAAAAAAGTCGAGCAATGGAAGTAAATCCGACCCATCGAATGGGTAGAAAAAATACCCACGAAAAACAAGATGAGTTTGTATGTATTAAGTCAGGTATTCATGTCTATTCTAATTCTATATTTTTCTTTTGTCTCTAACCTTATCTTTTTCTTCATGCAGATGAAATTGAATTCTTGTGAGCCATCACGAGTAGAAACATTTCTTTTGACTAAGAGTCGTGAGATTAAAGGCTTGAGAACGTGGACATCTTAGATCCATCAAAAAGAACATGTAAGTAAATTTTGAAGATAAATTCATGGTTTTGTAAATATTATAATTTTTATATGAATATTCAGGAGGAAATGGTAAGTCTGATGTCTCCTTCATCTACTGAGAACGAGGATGGAACACCTGTGGTAGCACTCTCCCCAGATGAAGCTTTTATGAAAGTTAAAGAACCTGAGCCTTTTGGTCGTGTTCGTTGTGGAGGTCGTGGTGCCACTCCTTCTCGATATTTTGGTGTTCAAGGTGGCTCTTCGCGTAAAGAGGTTATTGAACTTCATAGTAATGTACGGAATTTGACAGAATAAATTGCTTCAATGAATAAAGGACATGAATCCCTTATGCACCAAATGACAGAGCAACAACAAATGTTTGTGAAACAAATGGCAGATCAACAGCATCAGATGGCAAAGCAAATGATGGATATGATGGAGGCTCATTGTAGAAAAATAAAATGCGGAAGCGGAATCGGATATAAAGATTAAACAATAAGAACAAAGATTTTAACGTGGAACCCTACTCCAGAAGGAGCGGGATGAAACCACGGGAGAAGCCCCTGAATTGGGTATTTCTTCTATTGAAGTTCTCAATGAGTACAGGGGTGTGGGGCTCCTTATATAGCCCCACGGACAGACCCAACAATGACCGCTCCCCCATGTGATACTAAACACATGGGTGGGCTCTTTTCTTTTCCAATACTCCCCCTCAAGTTGGTAGCTGGGACAGCTGCAACTTGCAACAATAAAGAAAAAATATACATTATTACATCTTCACTTGAAATCACCACAATAAACGTATGTATCCGCAACTGGTAGACAAACCCGCTTCTTGACGGGTATATCAGGTCACCGGAACGTATCTCTGTCGTGCCTGGAAGGTCACCGGACTGTCTCTGTCGTGCCTGCATGGTCACTGGATCTCTGTCTCAGTCGTGCCTGCGGGTCACCGGACTTTGTCTCCGTCGTGCCTTGAAGAAAATGAATCCAGTGCGGAGTCGATGTCGAGGATAGAGACACCGCGACGAAGATCGATGCACAGTGAAGATGGCTTGATATTCTGTGAAATCCGGAGTGTTTGGTCTGTCAGTCAATGATGTAGGATGCATATGGCTTTTACTCCCCATTTCTCCCAAACTTGTGAGAATAATGAAAATAATAGACAAGTTGGGAGAAGCAAACATGAATCACATTTTTTTATGCGTACGACTTTTTCCTTGTACGCGACTTTTTTTTTCTTTCTTTTTTTTTGATTTTGTTAGCATATGCGCACGGCTTTTTCTTGTACGCACCTCTTTTCTCTTTTTTTTTTCTTTTTTTTGTAACTAAAAAGCCCTCTTTTTTTCCATTGGGCCTCCGATAACAAAGTCCCTTTTTTTCTGCCCAACTTTGGGCACTCTCTCCTCCTTATTTTTGGCTCATTTCTATTTTTTATATATAAATTGGCCCAACAAGATAGTCCCCCTTCTTCGTTTTTTTTACACGGCCGAAAAATGGCCCAAGTTTGGGTCCGAACTGTAACCTGATCCTTTCCCCTCTTTTTTATAATAAAACAATGCCCTCTTTTTTTTTCAACCAGACCACTACCCCCCTCTCTCTTTTTTTTTTATAAAAAGAATGGATGGACCTTATAATAAATAACCCTCTAGGGTTCCCACACATAATCATGGCATTGGTGGGATCTTCGTTGTCGCCGCCAAGAGGATCCCCCGATGGGCATCTTCCATCCCCGCTTGGAAGTGGATCTCGCCTACGCGAGATTGGATTTGCGTGAAGGAGGCAGACAGGAGGGTGCGCCTTTGCTCGCTTCCTGGGGGCTTGAGAGGATAGAGGGGCTCGCGGTGAGAGGCGAGGCTGGAGGAGGGCACGCGGGGCTGGGCTTTGAGGATGGAGATCTGATGCCTGGAGCGCCAGCGCCGCCACTACTTTGGAGAGGAGGAGCGCGCGCTCCTGTTGCTGTCGATGGGGAAAGGGTTCCGCGCCTGGGGAGGGCGCGCGGCTTGGGGCGTCGCTTGGGGCTGGGCTGCTGTAGGTGGAATGGGGGCTGCGCCACCGTGAGGAGCGCTTGATGCCGCCTTGAGGTCACGAAGGCGCCTGGGGCTAGTGGAGGTTGTGGCCTCCGCCTGGAGGTTGATAAGGATGGTGAGCGACTCCGCTTGGAGTGGAAGCACGGGTGTGCACCTGGAGGCTGACGGTGCTTGGAGGTTGACGGAGATGCGTCATGGGTCTGGCAGGAGGCGCAAAGGAGATGCGGTCTGGGCCTGATGCACGAAGGTGCGCAGAGCGCGAGATCTGAACAAGGGTGACGAGGTCCTGTTCCGCATGTTCTTCATCTTTGAATGTGACTTCAAGGGATCACATGGTGGTGCCTGGAAAATGAGGATCGGCACCGTGAAGAATGGTGAGATCTTCTTTGAGCTGGAGAATGTTGCCTGCGGGACCATGGCCCCGATACTGGAGATTGTTGCCATCAGCCCGGAGATCTCGTCGAGGAAATCCGATAGAGGAACGCCCAACGACGTACAGATCTTTAACATAAACATAATCTTCAAGAAGACAAATTGGAAACTCGAATCTCAAAAAAATATAAGAATATAAAACTCCTCGAGAATCGAACCCGCTCTGATACCATGTAGAAAAATAGAATGCGGAAGCGGAATCGGAAATAAAGATTAAACAATAAGAACAAAGATTTTAACGTGGAACCCTACTCCAGAAGGAGCGGGATGAAACCACGGGAGAAGCTCCTGAATTGGGCGTTTCTTCTATTGAAGTTCTCAATGAGTACAGGGGATCGGGCTCCTTATATAGCCCCACGGACAGACCCAACAGTGACTGCTCCCCCATGTGGTACTAAACACATGGGTGGTCTCTTTTCTTTTCCAACACTCATCGTCAAGAGATGAAGGATCTCGTATCAATGATGTCAAAGGAAAATGACGTCTTCTCAAGCAAGAGATAGTGCTCGTAACAATGATGAGTCTAGCGATGATGATGAGTTCGGAAGATGCTTAGAAATATTTTTTTTATTATATATGTGATCTTTTACTTTCAAACTCAGAAGTGGTTTTTGTTTAATATAAACATTTGCACTTTTATGTCATTGAAGTTTATTATGAGTAGTGATGATTGTGGTTGATTAGTCAAAAGATACATTTGATATTTGCATTATTATTGTTGCAGGCATATTTGATATGATACTAAAGGTATTACCAATAGCTGATAATTATGATAATTGTGCATAAAAAATCATTTGAAACAAGGATCAAACATTGGCAATAACTACGATTCCAACATTCTCACGGTGCTGCTATTTTATTACCAATGAAACATAACTGTTACAAAAACCTATAAATGCAATATTTGTTTAAATGCTAGAATAATATTTGTATCATTCTACAAATGTAGCTAAACACATCAATTGCAACAAATTTGCTTTTGTTACTAATTAATTGTAACGAATATGAAATGTTAAAAATATAACTTATTTGTAACATTGGTGTATAAATGTCGCAAGTGGCATTTGCGGCACCACTTTTAGCGACAAGTAATGCGACACAAAGAAAATGTTACATTTAATGAAAAAACGTTACGAATGATCTATTGCAACAAAATTTGGAATGTTGCAATTATTGTTTTTTCCTGTAGTTGCATTTTCTCTACAAGTTGATGAGGATGCAATCTCTATAGTTGTTCGCTTATAAGGGTGGAATATGGGTAGTGGATTGCTGGTATATGGGAGAGGAGATAGGGCTTCTTCTTAAGAATAAGACATCTGAGCGTGTCAAGTTGCCAAAGGGAGCGGGGATTTGTTGGTTGCAAATATATATTTAAGAAAACGATGAGATTCTATGACAGTGAATGCATCAGATATAAAACGTGCTTATTTGTGAAGGGTTAAAAAATAAAAGATATTCACTCCCCTAGTAAGACATCAACCTATCAGAGTGCTACTAGCTCTTGTAATACGTCGAAACTTTGACTTGAAGCAATATAATGTAATGATAACTTTCTTGCATGGTGAACTCAAAAACTGCATTCTAGTTAGCCAACTAAAGGGATTCACATATCATGGCAAGAAAGATGATGTGTGCAGACTAAAGAAGTCTATGTATGGGCTTAAGAAATTTCTTAGGTAGTTGTAACAAAAGATTTGGCAATTTCATGGCTGGTCTTGGATCAATAAGAGCTCATACAGTTGTTGTATTTTCCACGATAAGGTGGAATATATGTTCTTCATTAATCTATTACTCTATGTGACGACAAGTAGATTGCTGTCAAGAAGCTGAATAAGCTTCTTCTTTCAAGGTTTGACATGAAGGATGTTGGTGCAACAAATAAGACATTGGGGATGGAAATCATTAGAGATCATGTAGAAGGAAAACTTTTCTTATATTAGGAGAACTAGATTGAGAAAGTTTTCATGAGATTTGGGATGTCTACATCAAAGCTCCTAAATAGTCCATCTATTACTGATATCCATCTTTCAATTTCTTTTGCACCACAATCGAATGCCTAGCAGGAGCACATGGTAAGAATTCCCTATGCCACTGCAATTGGAGGTCTTATTTATGCAATGGTATGCACAAGATTAGATATTGCTCATGTCCTGAGCGTTATTAGAGGATGCATGATGATTCCATAGAAGGAGCCTTGGCAGTCAGTCAAGCAACTTTTTTGGTATATGAAAGGAACATCTTGCACTAACCTCATTTATAGAAGTGGTTCAGAATGGTTGGTTGATAGAAATTTGGATTTAGACTATGTAGCTGATGCTGCTAGTAGAAGATCAATGATAGGCTATATCCTTACTTTGAGGAATTCTGTCATTATTTGGAAGGCTACTTTACAACCATCAATTACTTTATCTACAACAGAGCTAGAGTATATGTCTTTACAAAAGCTGCAAAGGAAGACATCTGGTTGAAAGTTTTGATTGGAGATTTCAATCTACAAAAAGGTAAGACCACCGTATATTGCAATGGTCTCGGTGCAATATACCTAAACAAGGATTATGAGAATTATGGGAGGACAAAGCATATTGATGTTAGGTAGTAATTTATTCGTTTAGAGAATAAGATGTATGGAGTAAGTTTGAATATTTCTTGGAGTTGTCCAATGTCGACTATTAATAGTAGCCCCACAGAGGAGCTAGTGGCAAAAAAGCTTATTATAATTCTTAGAAGATGCAATTCAATGTGGCTATTATTAATATACCTTGAATCCTAATTATATGTTCTGTTGACCCAGTTGAAGATGCAATCCAAATTTTTTCGCATTATCTACAATAAGGGTGGTGAAGCCCACTGTATCCTATTGGTGTCTCACTGGTTAATTGGAGTCATTTGTTTTTATGATCCATTTGTATTGGGAATACTATATAAACTCTATGGTCTGGATTTTCAGTATCCTCTAAAATTCTCCTTCTCCACGTATAGTGAAAATGATCACAAATAGCCCAGCTAACGGTCAGCCACATAAATCCGTGTATACGTGTGTTTGTATGTTTGTTTGGTTTATGCTAATTTGCTTTGCTACTTCAGACAGAATCATTGGTGGAAAATTCTCTCCTTTCAAACTTCTTCCCTATTGATCATCCCCTTCCCAAAATTTTCATCTCAAAATTTCTTAGAACCACTCATTCAACACTCTCTCCTTGATCTACTTGCACCATCTCTAATGGTTCAGCCTTTGATGATGTCAACATGTTAACAAAGGACTTTGGATTGTCAGGTAAAGATTTTTTTTCTAGCCAAAGATCTTTATCATGATGGAGATACCTCATTGTATAAAATGTATTTTGGAGATATACGAAAAGATGTATCTTACATTATATGCACTTACGTTTTGCATGTTGCTTTTTGGGATTCCGTGGGGCTCTTTGGTCTCTTTGTTTATGCTTTGGTTTTCTTTTGGAGTAAGACACGAGTCATGATTTTTCTTTAATTGTAATGGTGCCTACTTTCTCTTCTTGGCCCTCATGGGAGAGAGAGATGAGTAGAATTTCCCGGGCATAAAAATTATAATTTCAAGATATCTTCTCTAAGATTGTTGTTTTCAAGACGAATGAATAATATTGACAAATGATTATACAAATTATTAAAACTAAATTTAGTTATGTTAGACACGATTAGATAAATTGTCATCATCGACAAAACATTTCAAATCTAATTTATTGGACTCGTTAGATAATTAAAGAATCGATATATCATTATATCATATGATAATGGGAAATATTCTGCGACAAAAACATAACTATTTGCAGCAGCACAAACATCCAAAAAAATTAAAAATGAAGTTAAGATTATTTATACCTACTAACCTGACAGAAGATTTCATGTCCATTGATAAAGCACTTTTGAAATCTAGCAGCTGAGGTAAATTAGAGACTTTTATCCGGTGCAAGAGAGGATATATAGGTATATTAGTTATACACTTTCATATTTTACAATTATTAGTATTGTTACTATTTTTACTTTTTATTTTATATTTCTTTATTGTTTTTAATAATAGGTAATATAAGTAATAAAAATTGATATTTTGTTAGATTTTTTAAAAAAATAAAATACACAAAAATAAGATGTAAATTTTTATATTATATATTTTTCTACTATTTATAGGAATTGGTAAGGTACTTATAGAGTTTTTATTGATTTTAGAAAATGATTTAATTGAAAAATAATATTTTATGTGCAAACTGTATTGTTTTTATTGATATTAAAATAGTACACATTAAGGAAATTTTTCGCTTTGATTTTTAATCAGCAAAAAAGTTTTAATATCTTTTAAAAGATATGTTGTATATATTTCTATAATTTTTCAATGATGTTAATAAGATTTTTAGTGTTTTAAGGTTGGTATATATTATGTATTTTTATTTAAGTCTTGGATTTTTTAATATACACTAATATCTTTATAATCTGGTTTTTTTATTGTCTACTACGTATTTTATTTTTAAAAAACTAGAAAAATGGGTAATTTTTAGTGCTACTTTTATTAAAAATAAATGATTACATTTTTCAAATTGATAGTAGTATATATTTCTTAATATTACTATTTTTATTTTATTTTATTTTATGTATGGTATTATATTTTTACATTAGTAATATAGATTATTATTTAATCTACAATAGAGGGACTGGAATATAATTATAAGAAATAATATAAGCACGTCAAAGTTAATGAAAATTACGGATCAAACTATGCAAAATTAATGAGGGGTCATGTTCTCCCATGCACGTGGTATGACCAGGACACGTTTAGGGTGTTACACTTGCATTGTGCATGTGATCAGAACATCTTACATATACACCTCCGATACTGGGTGTAATTCTAGCCTCAGCCGAGCTAGCAGCCACCGGCAGTCCAGCACGTATACTATGTGCAGGCGCCCGACCAGGGCCAGCCACAGTAGTAGATGGTTGTGTACCAGCCAGATTTCCTATCAGCATCCGATCCAGCATTCCCACCACCACCCCCGATTAAAGAAGTTAATGGGGTTTGGAGTAATGATACACAGCCGGCTTGTCCTACTGAACACCCATAGGGCCAGCTACCAGCCAACAGGCAGTACCACCAACTTCAGGGTGGTCGTTTTGGACAGTCCTCACAACCGCTGCCAAAGTACCATAAGCCTCCGCAGTATGCCAATCAATGGAGGCAGAATCAACACTACAACAGTCGCAGTACCGTCAGCCACAACCATTCCACCAGTATGCGGATGTCCCACCTCAATAGTACCAACAATATCCTCCTCCCTCCTACAATCAGTTTCAGCTTCCTCCACCACCGCAGCACCACCAGCAGTCGTTGCCCCAGCTTTCGCACCCACAACAATAGCGTGGTCTACATGCTGAATCTTCTGAGGCAAATCCTGTGAACCCGACCATGGATTGCTTGGCCCAGCTCGTCAAAGGCCAAGCAGATATGACCAGAAAACTAGATGACCTGACCGCCACTATAACTACCATCCCGGCGCAAGTCGAAGCTTACCCCAACAACTTCAAAAAGAAGGAGCAGGTAGAATGTGATGTCCTATCTATGCTTGTAGAGTCAGATGATTGTACTATTGTTTTATCTAATGTTGTAACTCTCAGGAGCGGCAGGGCCTTACCTTCGCCTACCACCAACAAAGGGGAGAACAGGTGAATTGTCATCTTCTGCATAAACCGTGCCAGCTACAGGGATGGGTGAGGAAGAAGAAGGAGGAGGAGCCGCTCCAACTGCTACCAAGTACCATCTGTATCAACAAAAGCAACAAAAAAATCAGCAAAAAACAAAAAGAACAAAAAGTAGATCGTCGCCGAAGTGAAGCCACGCCAGCCTTGGAGGAGCCGCCGACAGCAGCCAATCCCTTGCCAGCTGATGAATACCCATTCATCACTCTTTATTCTTATATTTTAGCTACAAAAACCTATGCAAATGCATGTAGATACTTGTAAATAGGAATAATTAGCAAAAGCATGCATTTTGTAAAAATCTATAATTAGCATGTTTTTGTGCAAAAATAAAAGAATAAAGATGAAAAAGAAAAAAAGAGGGAAATATTTAGAATAAATATTGAGCAACCTAACCCAAGGGAGGGCTCAGCATGGGCCCGACCGCATAAAAGCCAAAAGTAGAGGGAGATAGGGGCTCATGTGTAAATATCTATGTAAATAAATAAAATTATATTTTCCTCACCCAAAAATATTCTTGTACATATTTTGTATATATTTAGAAACTATTAAAAACAAAATAAAAATCTAAAAATCAAAAATTCAAAAATGCCCTTTCACCATGTATATAGACCATCCTCCTACATGTATTTAACCTTGTAAATAAATTTATTTATTTTCAAAACTTTTTTGTAAATATCCTAGATTATATATTGTAAATAAATAAAATAAAAAGAAACAAAACAAAAATCAAATAAAAATAACAAAATTAAAAATACAAAAATATGTTGTACATATGCCATGTACATAGTTGTATATATCTTTTTATTTCACCTATGCAAATAAATAATAAAAACAAAATAAAAATACCCTTTTATTCCTCATTTTATTCTATAAATAAATAAAATATAAAATAGGAATGAAAATGTATAAAAATAACTAATTAAAAAAAACAAAATTAAAAACCCTATATTGTACATATACCTATATATAGCCCTATTATGTAAATACCTTATTTTTATTTTGAAAAATTAATTAAAAATCACCAAAAAATAGAAAAAAATTAAAACAAAAATATTTCATGTTTTGAGTTTTAATTAAATCGGCCATTTGTTATTTTTAAATCAATTTCTAAATCTTTTCTGACGTGGCTGACTCCAATTGGTCCGCGGGGGTTGTTGACCGCCCGGTCAACTCTCCCCTGTGGACCACTTCCCACGGGTCTGGTTCGCGGACCCGACTTCTCCCAATTATTCCCACCAGACCCGATCCCCATTTAGCCTAACCCAGGGTCCTAATCACTCCCCAGGTATCCGGGAATCTCGCCCGACATTGATCCTAGGGATCCGTGCTCAATCGAGCCGGACCCGAGGCCTTCTTCCCGGACCTGCACCCATATAAAATCCCAGCTCCGCCGCATTCATTGGGCATCTTTGGCTCTCCACCCTTCATCCCGTGACCTCCACAGCATCCCCTGAGGTGACAGCTCTCGATTGCCCGTGTCGCAGCGAGGAGGGGGTGGCCGGACCACTGATCCGGCGACGTAGCGCCGCCGTGCTCCGCCCAGTGCAGGAGCTCGAGCCTCAGGACTTGACGACCTTCGAGGCCACGACCAGGAGCTACCTCAGCTCCAGCACAGTCTATTCGACCGCCCAGGTAACCTTCTAGCTTTTCCATTTCGCCTAATTTCTTGTTTCCCCCAAATCGTAGCTTCGCCGTATTCCGTTGATTCCGATCATCTCGCGTATCCTTTCGATCATCGGAACACCCAGTCACCTTCACCATCCCTCCACGCACCTTCTCCGCCCCTTCGTTCAACCCAGCTCGCACAGGAGCTGGGGTTCGAGCTCCACCGTCCGTCGCTCGCCGGAGCTCGCTCACCCCGACGCACAGCTCAACTCCACACCACCTAACCAGGTCGAGGCACTTTGCCCTCGACCCGCGGAGCTTCTGAGATACTTTGCAGGACCAGCGGAGACCATCTGAGGCCTCCCGACACTTTGGCCAGGAGCTTCCCTCCGCCGACCTCGCCGGAGCCCCTCCAGGGCTCGGCTGGGCCATCGGAGGCCACCACCAGCTGCGGGACTCCATCGCGGACCTGTTCCGATCTTCAGAGGCAGCTGACGAGGACCATCGCGCTCGCACGAGGCCGGCGAAGCTCGCCGGCCAACTGTTCTTCCAGGATCCTCGAGCACCGTCCGATCGCCCTCAACTCCCCAGTTCGAATCCTGACCCTCCATCCATCGAGGAGCAGCCACCGCTTGATCAGTCAGAGGGACGATCTGGACCGTTAGCGCAGAGAGAGAGAGGAACCTGCACCCGAGGCCGTCAGATCTTCCACGTGCCCGCCTCTGAGACGTCGATCAGGCCCACGTGCTGAAGGAGAGAAGCGCCCGTCGTCCAGGACCGTCAGATCTGCTACGTGGCACACATCCAGCAGTCGACGTAATAAAGGGGTAATTTACCGTAGGCCCCCTCTTAGTTTATGTTTTTAGATTTAGTCCTGTAAATATTTTGTGCGTTTTATTTACGTTGGGTTATTTGCACATTGGACCTCGTGCTCTTTAGTATTTGCACTTATGCCCCTGTATGTGTGAGCCACGTGCGTCGTCACGTGTATATTTGGTGTAATTGCAACTCTAGCCCTGTAGTTCTGGATGTTTGTTAATGGATGAAAACTTTTTGGTAATTGCATATATGCCCCTGTGAGTGTTTTATTTGCGCATGTGCGTCTTTTAGTGGGTTATTTGCAGAACAGCCCCTGGACTTTTTGGTACGAGTTACCAAAAGGTCCTAGGACTTATTTTTCTTACCAAAAGGTCCCTGAGTGCCCCAGGCACGCGCTTCGCGCGTGACTTGCTGGGAAAATTGCACCTGGACCCCCAGAACTTCGGGTATTTGCACTTCAGTCCCTATGCACAGTGCCCTCTTTTGATTTTTGAATAAAATATCAAATCACCTCCAAATTCGATGAAAATTTGACACATGGCTCCTGCCATGTTGTAGGATTTTTGAAAATTTTTGAGGACATTTTTGATTTTATTTGTTATTTTTAAAAATTCAAAAACCTCTATTTTAGCTACTGTCTAGAATTAAAAATCCCCAAAAAATATAAAAACCCTCTCAAAAATTCCAAAAAAATTAGGTACTGTTTCTTTTGTGTTTCTTGATTTTCTAGCCAATTTTGGCTATTTTTCCTTGCATAAAAGCCCTAAAAACTCAAAAACACCTAAAAACTCATAAAAATTCTAGTAATTAATCTAAAAACCCAAAAACAATAATTTTGGTGCTCGAATTTTCCTTATTTTCTCTAGTATACACAAAAATTACCTTCAGGTCCCTCTGAGATCCTTAGATATTTTATCTTTGGGTTTTGAGCCTGGCTGGACAGTGCCTTGCATTTTCAGTACTGTTTGATTTTTAGAAAATAAAATACACATTATAAAAATCCCAAAAATTCACCAAAAACATTAAAAAACCTAAAAAACATAAAAACATTTTTGTTTGAATTTTTTTTTTATTTTTGACACATTAAATAAATTGCTAAAGTGTGCTTGTGTTTGTTTTCTTTTATTTTCTCACTTTATTAAAAATCCAAAAAAATATAAAAAATTATTAAAAACCACTAAAAACATTTTGCCTTTATTTTATTTTATTTTTACTACTTCGTAGGCCTTTGGCCAACCCGTGCTCCTTGTGTTCGACCCTGGGTGCTATACCAGGTTAATCTCATAGCGGGACCGCTCTTCTTTGTTTTGATTGATCTTCGATTTATTTAGCGGTCTGATTTTTCTTGATTAAGTGAGTCTGAGTGATTGAGGTCGCAACGACCTATTTAGTACCTTTACCTCGTTCGCTCGGGTCGCTTATCAGAATGGCGCCGTTGCCGGGGAGCATGGCTTAGTAGTTCATTTTGTTTTTATTTTCGTTTTTGTTTTCGCGGCTTTTCGCGGCTTTTGTATCTATTTTCTTTTTGATTTATTTTGATTTGTTTTTTATTTTCTTTTATTTTTATTTTTTGTTTTATTTGGTGTGTTTATTTTATTTTCCATTTTTGCATATATACCCTCACTTTTATTTTCATTTCTTTTTCTTTATTTGATTATTTTTGCCGGTCTGACCACTCTTCTCTTTGTCTTGCGAGGGCCCGAGGACCGCGGAGGCGACTTTCGAGGAGCCGACGCAACCGCAGAACTTGGAGGCGGCTTCTTTCTCTACGAAGCCGTAGGAGAGAGCGAGAGAGAGAGAGTTGAGTGGGTAAGGTTAGATTAGGATTTTATTTTTTATTCTATTATTATTATAATAATACAGGGACAGGACTTGGACACTTTTGGACTTGTGACCGTAGCGGGTCTGTTTCGCCGAGCACCGGTGTGCTCGGGGGACCCATTAGGACCCTCGCGGTTTTTCGCGGTTTTCTTCGCGGCTTTATTTTTCTTTCTTTCTGTCTTTTCCGGTTTTTCGCGGTTTTTGCTCGAGCCCCTAGATTTAGGACTTTCTGGTGAATGTGCCATAATTAGTAGGATCCACACACCTAATTGCATATCTGTTCCTATAGACCGTAATTGGACCTACTTAAAATCAATAATAAAAATAACCGACTCGCTAGCCTCCGTAGCCTACGTGCCGTAGCCCGTCCTGTAAAGCGCTTTCTCCTACCCCCGATTTGTCGGACAGAGGAGGGACGGGCCAAGACCGGACTCTTTGGCTTGGAGGTCGGTGACCGGTTAGACGGTTCTTCGCTAGAAGTTGCTCGTCTAGGACTCGGCTTTTCCCGCTGCATCATTTAGATTAGTTTTATTTCTGTCTTTTATTTTATGCGCGGATCATATTGCATGTAGAGAGCTGGAGCAAGGTACGCATTTCTGACTTTGCATGCATCATTGATTTCTCGTGCATCGGCTTTTTCGACTTCTCCCCCCTGTTTTTGACTTAATAATCAGGAGAACCGAAAAATTCGTTCGGCGATTTGTCTGCTTTGAAAAATATTAAAAAAGTGAAACCATAAAATTGGGACTGCTAAAATTATTGACCTTAAAACTCGCTCACCCTAAAAATTTTGTTTTGGGGAGAGCAACCCCCTCATTGTTTGGTTTGGATGCGCGAGAGAGTGACCCGCACACTAGGTAGAGCCCCCCGTTGCTAGTCCCGGCCGATTACCGACTTTCCCGTGCGGGCCAGTCGGTTGGGTTAGCAGCGGATATCCCAACAGGTCACGTAAGCGCTCTGATATTTGTGTGTTCACCAAAATAAAATCGACAAGATAATTTGACCGAACATTCACGGTCTTCAGCTCGCGTTGCGTTGGTGAACCGGGGGTTTGTTTTCAGATCATAATTTTTCCAGATCTCATCCGCCCTACTCGTCAGATCAAGATGATGGGTAGACGGTCTCTTAGGCAGCCTCTGGTTGCACCGCTTTCGGGCGCGTCTACCTCATCATCTAGGTTGGCTCGCGAGAGCTCAGACCCGCTCTCCGAGCCCGAGTACGACTCCACCCTGTTCCCCCTCGATCCCCTTTCTGATCTACCTGAGAGACACGAGCCCGAGGAGAGATTGATACATTTGACAGCACTTGAGTTCGGCTCGTTTGATTTTGCAGACGTCGATATGGCCGGAGCAGGCAGTTCAGACGATCACTCCCGTCAGCCAGAGCACATTGTACTAGACCAGGGAGCGATCAACTCCACCCTGATCGCATCACTAGATTCAGTCCAGCAGCAGCTTCGCGATCAGGGGGCATTTATGATTGAGATGAGGCGAGAGTTGGAGAGGCTCAGAGCAGAGCGAGACCAGCAGAGCGAGCCCGAGGAGCCCGATGATGCACAGGCATGAGCCGCAGCAGCAGCAGCCGCAGCCGCCGCCGCAGCGGCAGCAGCCGCGGGAGGAGCAGGACCACCTAGACCGATGCGGGAGTTGCACAACCCCGGATCTACACTGATGCACCATTGGGTGGTGGTACCGGCTATCGTGGGGGACTTCAAGTTCCCCCCGAACACTTTGCAGATGCTTCCTCGGTTCCATGGACTTGCTACAGAGGAGCCCCACCTCCACCTCCAGGAGTTTCTGATGATTTGCAGTACTGTCCACGACAGGCATGTGGACCAGGATACGATCAGGATGATCGCCTTCCCCTTTTCACTAGCAGACAGAGCAACCACCTGGCTGAAGCACCTTGGGAGGTTTGTCTATACCTGGGAGCAGCTCCGCACCGAGTACTTGAACAAGTACTACCCACTCGGGCGGACGAATGCAGCGAGGGCCCTGATCAGCAACTTCTCCATGTTCCCCAACGAGCAGTTTCACGAGGCTTGGGAGAGGTTTCGAGAGCTTCTGGACAGATGCCCGCACCACGACATCACGAAGCCGAACCTTGTGCAGAGCTTCTTCAGCGGGTTGTCACCAGAGCTACAGGGCCTGGTGAATGCTTCTTGTGGTGGGTCCTACTTCGCCAAGGACTACGACCAGGTCTGGGCCATTTTTGAGGAGATGGCAGAGAACTATATGGTGATGTCCCAGACCCGACTCTACACTCAGAAGACCCAGCCACACCAGCCAGGACCCATGCAGTACCAGCGGATAGCACGGGTAGATGCAGGTCCATCCAGTTCGTCCGCAGCCGCAGCAGCACAGGCAGAGTCATCAGCTGCGGACATGGGTATCATCAGCGAGAAGTTGGACCGCATGGAGCTGATCGAGAAGAAGCAGTGCCAGAGTATCACGCAGATGGAGCAGATGGCACAGGTCTTGAGCGACATGAAGACACAGCTCATGTGTCTCCAGGAGGCACAGACGGCTTCTCAGCCCCGTCTTCAGTCGCGAGGCGACGCCGGCATCAGCAGTAGCTCGTCCCAGCGCTCCAGCACCCCAGTGCAGCCTAGACAGGTTCACCTTGTACAGGCGGAGCCGTACCAGCAGCCGCAGCCCACCTACCAGTCCCCACCATCTCCAGAGATGCAGATGGTGGTCTACCAGCCGGACCAGCCTCTGGCAGTACTCCCGCCAGCCCCCTTCGATGCCGAGCCGTTGATGGATGTCAACGGGATTTGGTATGACCGTCCCCAGCCTGGGATCCGACGAGACCATCCCGGATTCATGTGGGGGAGCGGTGGTGCCCAGCCCCAGCAGCAGCCGTCAGGACAGGGAGGGCAGTACTCCCAGCAGAGAAACCAGCACCAGCCGCAGCAGCAGCCCCCAGCGTATCAGCAGCAGTCATCCTACGGTCCTCGTCCCTATCAGCAGCAGGGACAGTCTTGGAGACGTGAGCAGCAGGCTCACCAGGGATACCAACAGCACCATCCATCCTACCCCTCGTACCCACAGCAGTTCCAGCAGCCTCACCCACAGAGAGGCCACCCGTCGGGCTCCTACGAGAGCCCCGCTTTGGATGACATCGCCCGCATCCTCACGGACCAGCAGGCTACATTCCGACGGGAGATGGACGAGTTCCGCCAAGAGATGCGGGACCTGGTGAGAGGGAAGGCCGCCATACCAGCCCAGATAGAGCCGAACCCGAATAGCCTCAAGCGGAAATCTGAGAAGGTAGTAC